>PVIU01002961.1:0-85891 GCA_004026605.1 Ondatra zibethicus
TTCCCCAAGTGCACAGTGAATTCCATTAAGATGTTTCTCCAAAGGAGACCAGGATTCTCTCACTGCTCTCTCATTTGCCTACTGTTCCTGCAAGTGACAACTCACTGGGCACTGTGGATGAAAGAGCCTTCAGGGCAGTTAGAATGGAAAGCAGCCCTCAAAGGGCAGGCCATAACATCCGCTGCCCCATACCTGTCCCCAAACACGTCATGTTCTTGTTTCTAAAGAGCCTCTGTATGACATGGGGCATGACATTATTTTTTACAGAGAGGTATCCACCTGTGTATAGTTCTGTTATACTGATTTTTGATATTTGAGCCCATGAACTAGGAATTTTTTTAAAACTACAACCTATAATACCATTATAATTAAAATATACATTGGTAAAATTATTTCAAAAGATAAGTCTGAATTAGAAGAGACAAATTATCTCTGCCCCCAGAGAGGGCAGTGACTTCCTGGTGGGAATAAAATGGAAGATGGTCTCAGGAAGCGAGACACAGTCACGGGTGGGCCTCACGCAAGGAGGCCCACCAAACTATTACCCTTTTTCCTAAAATGCCTCAATGGGAAAGCTCTCATAGCTATCTGATTTTGCCTTTTTATTTCAGTGGCTTCTTTATGCTGAGAATAACGCAATTTTAAAAATCACTTCCCCAAAACTCATCAACATACTAAATATATGCCTTTCCAAGATCAAACTCCTTTGTAGTAAGAGGGCTGTTCAGAGAATTTAGACCAAATTAATGTTGGAGATGCAAGCCTCAGGCCTCATTTTCAAACACAAACCACACCAAATGCGACCTGGAATCAGAGAAGAAATTCATATATGAAAGACCAGCAGAAAGCAAGCAGAATGCAAAGTTGTTTCTATAGAAAGAGACAAGGCAGAGAGCATGAATGTCGACATAGCAAATATTTATTTCAATAAAGGTGAACTGCAGGCATGAAAAAGGAAGAGAGAACAATACAATTCTTAAAAGTAAACAAACAAACAATGATTACCAAAATAAAGTCTTATGCATATGGGTAGAACACAGGATCAAGAAAGAATCAAAATCAAAGAAAAAAATCTCAATAAAGAAACCAGGACAAAAGATGGAAATATGAAAATAAAGACCAGATGGATTCACTCATTGGATCTGACTGAGGAAAATTCCATAACGAAAGAGAGGAAGCCAAAGTGAGTAAAATATAAAAATAAATAAAGTTTTCCAGAGCCTAAGAACAGGCCATTAGATGGAAAATGTCATCTAGATGCCAAACCCAATGACTCTGAAAGCTAACCGCCATGGAATTCTAGAGCATCAAGGATGGAGAGAATCTGCAAATGAAGGGAAGTGATCTAAAGAATAAAAGGCTATCTGAAGTAAGAGCAATCAGAATTCATCTGACTCCTCAAAACGATTCAATGCTAGAAAACAATAACATCCTCCAATATTTACAAAAATCATTTAAAATTTAGAATTCTATATTCAACCAGACAAGCCAGGAGCCACAAAACCACAGAAAAATCAAAGTGAATTCAGGGATAAGGAATCTAGGGTTGGATGCATGAGCAACCAAGGGAGGGTCCTCCTGGTGAAAGCCAGCCCAGTGTGAGGGGATGAACTGATGGTGAAGATAAAAGTGTGGGCATTGAATAAATAGGCTGGGACGCAACATAAAAGTATCATAATGAAGGGATTTAGAGAGGAAAAATATCATAGTTCTGTAGGAAGCAAGAGGAACACATCACTGTGCTTGGGGAGAATGGTAGGGTGTGGGCCCTACAGAGCATCACTGCACGGCCCGGCACTGCCCAAACTCTACTGACTTCGTTTAACCACATGCTATATTGAGAGGAATGGGGGTGTGAAGAGGAGGACAGCATAAGAATCATCTAAAAGAGTAGGAATTAATGATACAGATCTCTGAGGCTTAATAACTGAGCCGGCGACAGGGTAAGGTGTCCTCACTTGGAAACCCAGAGGAATGAAAGAAGTTTATTAGCTTGGATCAACAGCACAGCACAGGGAAGGGCTGTGTGTTTGGTATTTTAAAACACATACATATGTAATGTGGTAGAATCTCAATATGCAAATGACCCAAAGTCATTATGCAAATTCAAACATGATAATTGATGATGTTAATTGATGAAGCTTCATTTAGAAAATGAAGTTCCCATAGTCAGCTATTTTACTTAAGTTGAAGATCAAAATATATTTTAATAACTAGGGCTCCCAAGGTCATGGTGGTATGCATACTCTCATATAGTGATGTGTGATGTGAATTTAAAGTAAGACTGTCCTTCAAGGCAGCAATATGTAATTTGTGTCAGGTAACAATCAATTGTCTAGTTTTGATACAGCACCTTCATTTTGTTTCAAAGAGATAATGAAGAAGCACATAAATATTAATGTACATCAGCTGGAGTCAATGTTTTATTTAAATTATTAAGGACCTTTATGTAAATTATGGTATGTCCATTCAGAGGGCTGTTCTCTAGTCATTAAAATGAGAATTACTAAAGTTTATGTAGAAAAGATTTAAAAATATAAAGAGGTGGGGATGGGGATTTAGTTCAGTGGTAGAGCGCTTGCCTAGCAACTGCAAGGCCCTGAGTTCGGTCCTCAGCTCCAAACATATATATGAAAAAAGAAAAACAGAACAGGATACAAAACTCTGTAGACAGGGCTATAGCTCAGTGGTAGCATGCTCAGCTAACGTGAATGAGGCCATTCACATAATAACAACAAAAGAGCAACAATAAAAACAACCATAGTTCCCTCTGTAACTGCTCTGTTGGAAAGGCAGAATTTCTGGTTTTAGCATCGGTGGACCAACTAGACCTGGCTTTTGCTTGTAAAACTAAAACTAAAAAAAAAAAAAAAAAAAAAAAAAAAATCTTAAAAACAAAACTTAAAAAATTGTTTTCAGACACTTGAAATAAGCCCGTGATCTGAGAAGGCAAGGAAAGTGAGCTACCTGATTGCCCAGCTTCCATCCAGAGACCTTTCCAGACCATGGCAAAGCAACAGGACACTGAACAGGGCCCTATAGTCCCGTTGTGTTGAAGAGATGAGAACTAAGGTTCAGAGGGAGGCTGAGGGCAACTGAAGACAGAAGCAGAGTGGAGGAGAGAGCAGATCTGTGGAATGGTGCCAGGAGAACTTCCTGGTTTTTAATTGAGATTTAAAGGTATTGATAATTTATAGCTATGGAGAAGCCAAACAGTTCGAATTCTGTCCAGTGAAGAAAACCCATTGGACCTGGTAGTAGTCTCTATACACCCCGAAAGGCCCTAAAGAGCTAAACTATTTGAGAGGGAAAACTAGCCTAGAGTCATCCAAAATAGCTTGAAATAGGCTTAGGAAGGATTATGGAACTAGCCATTGTTCAGAAAAGGAAAGGAAACAAAATGAACAAAAAAATAACCTCAGCACATTTAAAAGGGTAAAGTAAATACTAGAGTCAACATGAAGACACCATGTGCACCCTCCTACTACACAGAACACACACACAGAAAATCACAGAGTATGATATTTTGTTTTTAATCTAACAAATAAAACTTGCCTGAAGATCAGAATGCAGAGCTAAGCCACTAGTTAGCCACAGAGGCCAGGCAGTGGTAGTGCACACCTTTAATCCCAGCACTTGGGAGGCAGAGGCAGACAGATTTCTGTGAGTTCAAGGCAACCGTGGGCTACATAAGATTGATCCAGGTTCAAAGAAAAACAGAGCCAGGCAATGATGTCTCACACCTTTAATTCCAGTACTTGGGAGTCACATGTCTTTAATTTCTAGGGAGGTGGAGACAGTAGTAATATGGCTGGGCAGAGAGAAGAATATAAGGTGGGAGGAAACAGGAGCTCAGATGCAGTCTGAGGTTTTGCAGAGACAGCAACAATCTGAGGATTCATAGAGGTAGGATCGCTCCTTTGGTCTGAGCATTGTTAGAGGTAAGAACTCTAGTGGCGGCTGCTCTGCTTCTCTGATCCTTTAGCTTTCACCCCCTGATAGCTGACTCCAAGTTTTTATTAAGACCAATTAGAATTCACACTACAACAGAGGGAAAGGATCAAGGAATAAGGGGAGAAATGGGAAATAGGTGGCAAGAACGGTCTATAAAAAAAATCTAAATATATTAATAGTCATAGCAAAATGAAATCTTAATTAAAATACAGAGACCTCTTTTATACTACTATATGCTGTCCACTATACACAAAAATCACTTTATTTATTTATTTATTTTGGTCTTTTTGAGGGTTTCACTGTAGTTTTTAGACCCTGTCCTGGAACTAGCTCTTGTAGACCAGGCGGGCCTTGAACTCACAGAGATTCATCTGCCTCTGCCTCCCAAGTGCTGGGATTAAAGGCATGCACCACCACTGCCTGGCTCAAAAATCACTTTAGATATATGCTTTTCAGACACTAGTAGTAGGAAGCTGAAATGCTGCATTAGTATCAGACAAAAAAAATACCATGTATAAAGAATCCTGCAACAATGAGGCAAACTCTGAAAACATTATCCAACAACCCTAAACCATACAGCTACAGAAATAATATTCATCAAAAATAGCATGAATGTGAAAAAGAAAGAGGCAAACACATAACCACCCTGGTAAACTTGTAGAAATTGCTTGAGAAGTGACAAAAATCACAATATAGACCCAGAAATAATACTATCAACCAGGTAGACCTAACTGTTATTTAAAGGATCTTCTACTCCAAACTGCAAAATGTACATTCTTGTCAAGAACATGCAAAATGTTCACTGAGTTGTTTTGCCTGTGAGGCTTTAAAGCAAATCCTATGAGATTTTAAATGGTTGAAAAACCATATGCTATATTCTGTGACTTCAGTTAAATTAGAATTTAAAATAAAAATATTTGAGAAATAGTTTCATATTACAAAATCAAACAGATATGGTAAATATACACAGTGGGCCTATAAAGAAATCACATTAGAATTTAAAATAATTGGAAATAACTAGCAATGGAAATGTAGTTTATTAAATTTGTGGGGGGTTAGGCTTTAGGGGTACAGCTTAGTGGTAAAGCACATACTCAATGTGATAACATAAGCCCTGTGTTCAAACCGCGCCCCCCCATCCAGTACCAGGGAAAAATAAAAGGAAATCATTAAACTTTATATGCTTATGTTATAGAAAAATTGGTGATATAAGTCTCCCACGTTAGTGGAAGTGAAGACTCATCGCGAATTGAGGGAAGGGAATAATAAAGACTAAAAATTAAAAAGAAAGAATCAACATGGGAAGAAATCATTGAAAGCTGGTTCAGTAAAACTGACAACTCCTTATGGAAGCTGATCATGAATAAACAAGATCATTAAAATGTTATCAGTGCCAGGATTCAAAGAATATTTATGCGACATTAGTACGGGTACCACAGGCACCAAACGAGAGACTGAAAGCAACTGTATGCCAGCAAGTGCCACAACTTACATAAAATGGACAAAGTACTTGAAAGGCATAAACTATCAAACTGATGTAAGACAAGAAAGAAATAAAAATTTCCATAGCTATGTCTATATAAGACAAAGACCTTGAAATCTATGCCCATTTTACATAGAAAACCTCAGGCCTAGAGGGGTATATTATATAACTCTATACTTTAAAAAGAAACAGTAATTTGACTCAAATTTATTTAGAGAAAAAAGGGAGAAAGAAACCTTTTGTTATGTATTTTTTTATGTTGGTTTCAGCTTGGTAAAATCGAAGGAAAACAACACGTGGAAATCCCTCATAAACATAAACAAAAAAATCTCGAACAAATATTAGCATATTCAACCAGGAATTAGGTTTACCCCAGGAATGTAAGTTTAGTGAAACATTAAAAGTTATTGGCTTGCAAGTTCACTTTACTAACAAGGTAAAAAAAATAAATCATGTCAAAGATGAAAAAGAATTTAATAATATTTAATGGCCACTCATGGTTTTAAAAGAAAACCAACAATAGGAGGTGATTTTCTTGTCAGACACAACCTACATTTAACTGTGGCTAACGCGGTACATCATGAGGAAAAGACAGAACCCTTCTTTCTCAGATCAAGGTCAAGAATAGGTCTGGCAGTTTGAACTTAGCCCTGAGCTGCATTATAAAATTTTCTTTAAAACATCTGTCTAGAATTGTAAAAAATGCCTGTTAATAACTTTAAACCAAACTTTTCTAATTTTATCATCACCCAAGGTACAGAGCACTAAGGACGCTGTACTCTGTTTTCGCATTTTCACAGGACTAAAATTAGTCCAATTTTAAAGTTCAGAACAAAGGAACATTTTTGTCCCATGTAAACATTTTCATATTCTTTTAAAAGTATCACACATTTTTCAAAAGAAAAAGCAGTCCACTTGGAGAGGCTTTTGCAGGTATGGAGTGTCGGGGGACGATCAGGATCCCAATACCTGTTATTTTTAGTATAATTTCTTATTGTAAAAGCAGGAAAACTGCCATTCAAATGTTGTACTCTCAAGTCATTGCAAATTCCCACAGTAACAATCCTCCACTGGCACCCTATCAGCATCTTTCTTGTTTCTCCTTGGGAAAGTAGTCAAATGTTCTATATCTGAAACTGGTATAGATCTTGTGCTTAGCAGCCGTCATGTCTAATTTATAAAATGCCTCCAATTATATCCACGGCTTCGCACCAATATGCTTGCCAGGAAAGTAATAAAATTAACAGCATGGCACTTTTTTTTTTCCAACAGGCCAAAGTAATTTATTTAGAATGATTCCAAGCCATATTTGTGACAAACTTTAATAAGTGGAAATAAGTAAAAAATTTATCTCTTTTATTTTGATGGCATCATAAAATGAATTCTCATCACATTGGAGCCAGACAGACTGAGACTCCTAAGTTGCACAAGGAGGCAACATGGTCCAGGTCAGACTGCCTTAACCACGGAGCAAGAGGTCATGAGCTCTTTTTACAAGTTGCCTTCCTGGCTAAGAAGTCCACTAACCATTCAGGAAGCAATAGGGGTCTGATCGCCTGCAACTTTAGAGAAGACTGAAATAAGGCATGATTTGCATATAGATACCCACTGTAACATTAACTGAGTTTTCAAGCTAGTATCTACTATTGTCCCACTGACACCTCTTGTGGAGTCCATTAAAAGAGCAATCATTTTCCTGCTAAGTGCAGATGCAAACATGAAGACTGTTTTCTCCCAAGGTGGAGTCATACATCCTTGAGCTTGCACACAGCGTACCTCAGGCACCTCAAAGAGATTTGGCAATGGCTTGGGTTGCTCTTCGATGTTCCCAATTCCAAAAAAGTGTGTGTGGGTGAGGGGTGGGGGGGAAGATGTTGACACAAGAAACGCACATAATTCATAATGTAGTTGACATGAGCGAACAGACTATACTGTTAAGTGGGAAAAGTTTCCTAGCCTTTCATTTCTAATTGCAGACCTAATACTGTTGGGACAAAGTTTGCTTGCTGGACAGGACTCCAGTCACTGAGGAAATGGCAACAATTGGTAAGTGAGACCTTATGAAACTAAAACCCTGGACTGCAAGGAAACGGCCAGTGTGTGAAGTGGCAGCCCGCAGAATGGGAGGAAATCTTGGCCAGCTAAACACCTGACATGGGATTAGTGTCTAGACTATACAAAGAACTTAAAAACTAAATATGAAGGATGCAAACAACTCAATTAAAAAATGGTGGCATGGAAGGGAACAGAGAGTTCTCAGAAGAAACAAAAGTGACCAGTACATTCCTTTAAGAGCATTCAGCATATTTAGTCACAGGGGAATGTAAATTAAAATTTAGGATTTCATCTTATTCCACTCTTCATGATTAAGATCAGGAAAATAAACTACTACCAAAGCTGGAGAGGATGCAGGGGGCCGGGGAAGGGGGACCCAAATTCACTGTGGGTGGGAGGGTAGATGAATGTTGCCATGGTGGAGATCAGCATGGAGGTGGCTAAAAAAGCTAAAAACAGGACTGCCATATGACTCAGCTACAGTACCCCTGGGCATTTATGGAAAGAACTCGGTACCCTTCAACAGAGGCACGGCACATCTATGTTCACTGCTGTGACATTCACGATACTGAGGAAATGCAACCAGCCTCGGCGTCCTTCAAGGGTTGGGTATAATGACTGCAAACATGGAACATATACAGCACGAGGTTTTCTTCAGTGGTAAAGAAGAATGAAATTATGAAAACTGGAGGTCAGATTGATCTGGGAAATATTATAGTTAATGAGATAACCCAGGCCCAGAAAGACAAATGCTACGCTGTTCTCATTTTCTCTTCTGTTGCTGGGATGAAACATGCTGACCCAAAGTATGCTGAGGAAGAAAGGGTTTGCTTTAGCATACAGGGTACAGCCCATCACTGAAGGCATCCAGGGCAGGAGCTCAAAGCAGGAATCAAAACAGAGGCTGTGGAGCAATGCTGTTTACTTGCTTGCTCTTTGGTTCTCTGCTCATCTAGCTTTATTTTTATTTGTTTGTTTAGTTGTGGTTTTTGAAACAGCCCAGGACCACCTGCCTAGGGGACAGAACTGCTGACAGTGAGCTGGGCTCTCCTATATCAACTGGCAATAAAGAAAATGTCTCACGGCTGCGCCCACAGGCCAATCTGATCTGGGAAGTTTATCAGTTGAGGGTCCCTCTTCCTGAGTAACTCTAACTTTGTGTCAAACTGACTGCAGGAGCTAGCTCTGACTCTGAAGAGCATATCTATGAATTTTTAGAGTAATGTGTTTAATAGCGAGTACTGGTAATGGCTAGAAAGACAGAAAGGGGGAGGGCCAAAGACAGAAAGAGGGAGGGAAGGAGGATAGTAAATCACATTGGGCTATGAAGGTAGCAAGGGATAAAAATGGATCATGAAAAGGTCTAAGCAGGGAAGGGGTGAGAAGGACAGGGAAGAGGAGAGGCAGGAGGTCGAGGTAACCAAATCTAAGCATATATGAAGAAGCCATATAAACCTATTTTATAATCTTATCAAAGAATATAGTCTAAGAACAGAATTTGAATGGAGGTACCCTCCCTGGATGAATAATGCTTCTCCCAGAAGCCAAGTGTTATTGAGGGAAAAACCCAGTGCCCAGGTGTGGGAAACATCTCTATGGATCATTGGCCCCTAAAACAATACAGGCTACTACCATTTCTCTTCAGAATGTGGTGGTTAGACTCTATTGCTAAAGACACTGCACAGCTTGATCAGAAGATACAGAAATCTGGCTGAGACTGAGCCAGAAGCTTCCTTCTTATTGGCTAGCTTTCACAGTTCCAGGAGGTGCTAGGCAGACTGCTGCAGGAGAATTATTGATAGTTTTATCCATCTGTGGAGCTTGTGAGCTACAACAATGGCCCACAAGGCAAGATCTACCCTTCAGTGCAATAATGCCATAATGTATGGGGGTAACCAACTGCTTTCTGAGTGGTGTTAAGGACTGATCCATAGAAGGGAACTCATGTCTGGTTCTATAAGCCTGTGCCTGGAGAGCCCATAAGCCCTATGGGGAACTCTACTATTTTTTTGTGTGTTTGTTGTTAAATGGTCAGGTTAAAAACTTCCTTCTAAATACTAAGTTCTTATCCCCAGGTTAATGCGGCCTCCAGCTTTCATCAGAAAAGTTTCCCTATTGTAGTGGATGGTGGTAAATTCGGAAACCCTTAACTGGCCAAAGTGTTAGGTGATGGCAGAGAGTGCACAGCCCTCAATGGGGTAGCTATATATGTCCCTCAAAGGCTCAGAGAAGAATGTAAGAGCCAGATGATGTAGAGATGCAGAAAAAGAAGTGTCTATGGACATGGCGTGGCCATTGTACTCATGAGCTTACTGCGCTGTACCAACCTGCACAAAATTGGGTCTGTTAATATTTTATCATGGATGGGAGAGGGTCCTTTGTGACTCCACTGCTCTCTGAGAAATTACTGGCACTTAATGATTGTTGGAGCAGGAAGGGTCATTTTCTTCAGTGGGGTAGCCACTGGCAAGCTGCCTTTCCACCAGCAAATAACTTCCCACACTCGCTCAGACAACAACTTGAATCAAACCCAGTGGGTCTCACAAACACACACACACACACACACACACACACACACACACACACACACACACACACAGGAAAACAGAGGGTCACTTGCTGAGAAGAAATGTTCCATCGGGAGGGGAAAGAGAACAACTGGGATGGGGGGGGCTGACTAACATTCCTTATGTAGATGCATGAAGCTGCCAAACAATAAAGAAACAAAAATTAAAAACAAACAGTTGCATGGGAGAGAAATTCAGGGACTCTGCATTGGTTTATAAGGTTTATGAGAAGTTCATAAAAGGGTACAAACACCATGATGTGTTATTTAAAAAAAGAAAAAATTCTCATTGCATTTTGTCAAGAGTATTTTAAGTTGCAGAACCATGTTTTTTTTGTTTTTTAATATTGCCCATGACCTTCTCCTCAGATCCAAAAGCTCTCTTGCTCTAAGCCAAGAAGTGGGTTTTAATGAATCCTAGAGCCACCTTGGTCAAAGCTGAATTCTAAAGCGAGTTCTAAAACTTAATTGTACTTGTTTTTCCTCCAGTTCGATCAATAGTTCCTCGGATGGGGCTTGTTAGAGCTCATTGCTAAACACTTGGCATCTGCTTTCCTCCTCAGGGAAAACAAGGAAAGTGCTTCTAATTGCAGAGGTGAAGCCTTGGGTCAATAAGCAATTCGAGAGTGTTTTTAGTTAGGCAAAATTCTTTTTTTAGTTGTTATTAGCATATATTAATTATACATAGTAATGGATTTTATTTTGACATTTTCATATTATTTTGATCATCATCACCCATTACTCTTTCTTGTCCCCTCCTTCTCTCACAGATCCTCTTCCCCTTCCCAACCAGTTTTCCTTATAATCTCACCTATTCTCTCTCTCTCTCTCTCTCTCTCTCTCTCTCTCTCTCTCTCTCTCTCTCTCTCTGTGTGTGTGTGTGTGTGTGTGTGTGTGTGTGTGCATGTGTATGTGTGTGTGTGAGGGGGAGTGCGGGGAGATCCAATAAGTTTAATAGGGTTGAGTACAGGAGGACATACAAGGGGTTATTTATTTATTGGGGCATGGGCAACTTACTAGTGGTTACATCATTAAAGAAACTGTCTCTCCCTTTGCCCAGAGTCTATCAATTAAAATCATCTATAGATCTTTGACAGGAGGGGCCTTGTGGGCCCCTTTTCTAACAACGTTTAAGGTAAATTTGGACAGGGATCCATTAGCTGGTGGGGAAGGCAGTGGCAGACACCTGCTGGGATACCGGATATCTAGCAAGACCTGTTTGAAACTTGGTAATATTACCCTGCAGGCAGCAAGCCCATCCCAGGAAATTCAACATTATAATAAGCACCTGACTTTACCCAAAGAAGCTCCACCATGGCAGCATGGGTCTCCACCAGGTTCCCAACTCTTTAGCATCACTGAGCTGTGGGGATGAGTTTGAGACAACATCCGAATTGCAAGCACTGAGTTTCTTCTTTTTCTGATCTCTTCAGGCATCTTTTCCACCTTGTTCTCTCCTGCCTGTTCAAACTCCGGCACCATACTTCCTACATCGGAACACAGAATATGGTTCCTACATTTCTGCATGGCTAGACCATAGCTGCTTGGCCCAACTGTGGGGCACTGCAAGCATACAGGACACTGTCCTTACTGATGCATCCACCGCAATCTGACTACACAACGCTGAGTTCCATAATTAAAGATTTGCCTATATTTTCTCAGCTGTCTCTTTGTTCCCCACTCTCAAAAAATACAACTTGATGCAAAGCAAAAGCCAGTGTTTTCCTTCTTCCCAAAGCAGGAAGAACAGCATCGGTGTCTATATATATATATATATATATATATATATATATATTTTTTTTACAGAGTCTCTTGGAAACTGAGGGAAAGCTTAAACAAGACCTCCAGTTTTATTTGGTCTTGGTCACCTGTGTTTAAATAAATTTTAGAGGCCATGTGCCTGAGCAGTACATCCCCATTATCTGATATACACAAACGGCTGACTACGGGCCATATGGTAATAAAAGTTGCTCAAATGGTTAGGTAGGAAATTGGATGTAGCTTTTATCACAACCCCACCAAAGCCACTAGTCAACCATTCATCTGGACACATGATGGTGTCTGATGCGTGACATTCTTTTACCCTAATACCACCATTTCCCCTACACTTCGCCTAAGACGTCATGAAGTGTGTTCATGCATGTGTGGGCCAATGGTAGCTTATCTACAATTACTTTCTTCATGCTTTAGCCCATACTTCTTAATTCCACATACTCTAAAATCTTATCCCCAGAGAGAGAAGTTTAAGACTTGGGGTCTTCCTTTTCCTCACGAATTAACTCTCCTTCGGAAGGTTCATTGCTTTAGTAAGTGCCACAGTGTGCTGTGGGAAAAGTAAGCCTTGTTCAGTCTTAGATTGCTACCTTTTCCCCAGTCTATTGAGGCACATAGTTTGGTTGAAGTATAACACAACCATACACAGTTGCCAAAGACAGCTACTTTAATAGTCCTTTTAGATAACTGTGGGTCTTCTATATATCATCCCTAAACTACAGAAGCGCTAGGTTCTTAAGACTACTTATAAGGTGGAATCTTATGTTGAATGAACTTGTCATAGATTGATATACTAGGTCATATCAGATTGTCTCACATCTGGAATGGAATTTTGTGTGTGTTTGTTTTTGTTTTTGTTTTTCAAGACAGGGTTTCTCTGTAGCTTTGGAGACTGTCCTGGAACTTGCTCTGTAGACCAGGCTGGTTTTAACTGCACAGAAATCCTCCTGTCTCTGCCTCCCGAGTGCTCAGATTAAAGGTGTGTGCCACCACCGCCCGGCTGACATGGATGTTTTAAATGCAGAATTTTATGATGTCATGAACTAATCACTTGGAAAATACTAGTTCACTCTGTTTCACAGATCTTTCAAGTGTCGGTGTATTTCATTCTGCAGCATCAAGAATTCCTTTACTGCCCAACTGACTCCTTCAGACAAGCATAGGTATGGAGACAGAGCCAGCCTCCTGGGGCTGGATACATGTTTTACAATTCTAATGTTTGCTTAGAAGCTCCATTTTATCATTGGCAGTATATCCTACCTCTGACTTAAAGTTACAGACTCGGCCACTTTTCCTTTAGAGGAAATGTCTACTCTCAGTACTATCCCAAGTAGCTTTAACTGTTACCTTGACAAGAGCTCCAGGCTCGGTTGAGGGACTGACCGGTCAGACTGTGGAAATGTCTATGGAGGACTGTCTTGATTTCTAAGGAAAGGAGCACCATTCCTAGGCAGGTGGCCTTTGATGGAATAAGAAGGCTGGCTGAGTGTGAATCTGTCAGTGAGCACATCGTCAAGCAGCACTTCCCTCTGGTTCTGCGTCCAGTCCCTGTCCTGACTTCCCTCAGTGATGGATTCTGACCTTTGTGTTTTATCACCACAGCAGAAAGGAGCCGAGAACAATGCTGAAGTGTGAGTAACCGCAGCTTGTCACCTAGTCTTTCAAGTAAAATTGGTGTTCCGTGGACAATGTGTCTGGCTTAGCTCAGGGCTCAAACTTTTGCCCAAACGCTTTTCCTCTGGATCTGGGGAGAGAACCTGTGATGTAAGCCCTGTGTGTGCTGCTCATTTTCTCCTGCAGAACAAAAAGGCCAACATTCATGTGACAAACACTAAATCACAAGAAGAGGAGACATGTGGCACTCTATTGAGAAAAGTTCTTGGGACAGCGAGAGGCATGATGAGTATGGCGCAGAGCACAGTGGAGTGGGTCAGTGCATCTGGGCGAAGACTGGGAGGTGCTGAGCAGAGGCTGTGAAGGGAGAAGCGAGCACAGAGGCCACATGGCCAGAGCAACTGATCCGTGAAGGGGCAGCTACGGCTGAAAGCTGGTAGACAGAATCGGCTTCCGTGTAGCCAAGAGGCGCACTTAGGATTCTGACTTGGTGGGTGTTGCGCCTACATGAATTCATCTTATGGAAATGGCTATGGTTTTCCAGTTAACTCATCACCACAGATGAAGGGATTACACTTATCAAAGGTTGCCCAAGAAGGGAGAGGAAGGCGATAGGAAGAGGTTATTAGAATGGTCCACACAAGAGATGTTAGTGGTTGGCCTAGGAAGATGCCCCAGGAATTATAGGAGATTGAAGGTACATCATAAATAATTAAATTAGATCAACAGTGCTTAGAAACTGACAGGGAAAGGTGGTAGACATGCGGCTGTTTGAGATCAGTTTGTTTTCCTTCCCTTTGGTGAAATAGATGAAAAGCTGTTTATGAAGGGAAGGGACATAAAGGAAGGACTTTATGTAAAGGGGTACACGAGGAATTTGGGTCTTGCCAAACTGCCCTTGAACTTCTTCTGAGACAAAGTAGAGACAGGTAGCATGAACCCCACACTTGGAAAGGAATCTGGGTGGAAAAGGAAATGTAAATACTGTCAGCAGGCAGATGATGCCTGAAGCCCAGATGTGTGATAGAAGACCTCTAGCGAGGCAGTCCAGAAGGGAAGAACCCAAGACAAAGCCTACAGAGACCCTCAACAGGTAGAGGAACGGCCCGAGAGAAGGAAAGCAGTGGATAGCATCAGCAGAGGAAAACACTGAAAAGGAGAAAGGAATTGGGCACTTGGCCAATGTTATCACAATGTTAATGGTGACAAAACCTCTGAGGTAGCAACATGGAGTACATGGGGCCCAAAGAAGGAAGCCTCGGCAAAGCAGTGAGCATCCTGGAAAGTGCAGCCCTGAGATACAAACCATGACAGCTGAAGGAAAATGGAAGGCAAGGGTGGGTTTCCTCAGATAGGAGGGACAACAGCAAGGCTGATGGGGACGGGGCAGAAAGATGCAGGGATGAAACCTGAGATCCAGGAGGATGGGGCTGTGAAATGGGGGTTGGGATGGATGAGACAGTAGAACTCAGATTGTTCTTTAGAAGGATCCACCTTCCTTTCCAACAGGGTAACTGCTACAGAGAAACAATGGAACAGATAGTAGAAAGTTGGGGGCATTTCTGTCTGGGGGCTGCTAGGGACTGAGTTAGGCTTGTAGGATAAAATCCTATAGATGACAGGATAAAGGGCTTGCGAGGGTATTGGGGGGATGGGAATATTGAAGGACATTCTGGCAACAGTAGGAAATGGAACGTGCCCAAGAAACACAGGGTGGCCAGAGCAGGCTCCAGGCCCTACTGTTACCTCTGGGTTTACAGTAGGCCATCTGCCATGCCTGAATGAGGTCTGGATATTAACCATTCAGGGACAATTCTGGGCATCTATCCAGGGCAGAGGGGCAGGCTTCTGCTTTTGAGTCTGCTTCCTTGTGTAAAGCTAAATGATTTTGTATGGCTCAAAAGCCCAGTAACTTTTTCTTTGCTCTAATAAAACAGAAAATAAAAGCCTCAGAATGCTACACAAATAACTCATTGTGGTACACAGAAGTAAAAATAAATTACCCCCAATGAATGATTTTAGAGGACAAGCAGTCCTTTGTAACGTTGCCATTGGCACTGTGGGGTAGATGCAGGCTGGCTTCAGGGAGAGGCTAAGGGGATCCAGGAACAGATTAATATGAATTAACATGGATAGTGTTTTCTTAGAAACAAACTCATCTTTAATTGACATAATGCTTCTTATTTTCTACAGAAACTGTAGAGATGCTAGAGACCACATGGAAATTATGAGGCAGTCTTCCCAGCAAGGGTACCAGAAGCCTCAGGAGTCTATACTGACAAAGCAGAACTCTGTGGGCTATAAAGAGTTAACTTTGTTCTCGAAGAAAAGTGTTATGCTTGATCTATCCAAATTTACACTTACGGAAAACTCAGGTTCTAATTACTTCTCTCCCAGTTAGGTTCATTGTAAAAGGGACCTAAGTCATGTCTTTCTTCTTTTCAGTAACAGACTAGTTCTCTATGCATGAAGACTTTTAATGTCCCGGGGTGGGGGTGCAGCCTAGTGGTAGACTGTGCTAAGCATGAACATAGCCTTGATGTCAACCTCCATCACCAACTAACGAAACAAAACAAGAGAGCCTTCAGTGGCCTCCATTTTCCCACTACCCTTCCTGTTCCCAACACACAGAGGTGGACTAGAAGACCTTTTGACACCTCAGATTTAATGGCTGAGATCAGGGAGGAGCCACATGACCCCCCAAACCAAGTCATAAATAGATATTATCTTTATCTGTTATTTTTTTCCCAGCACCTCTGTATACAAGGATCCTTTTCTAAAAATAATGTTTGGAAAATCCATGTTTCACAAACCAATTAGCTGCAACTCTTGGCTGAATTCTAAAATAGAACTGTTTAAAAAGCAAGCAGGAAACTAAGGCTGTGGGAGTTTCTCCACAAGTTTCAATTCCAAGTGCATGCATGTATGTGTGTGTACATTTGTGTGTGTGTTCACATGTGTGAATTTGGTTCCTTGTATGAACATTTCTATCTGTGTGTACCAGCTTGGATGCCTTCCTTTGTTGCTATCCACCATGTTCTTCTTGAGACAGGGTCTTTCATGAACCTAGAGCTCACTGATTCGGCTGAGTTGGCTATCCAGTAAGCCTCAAGGATCTGCTTGTCATGCCTGCCAAGGGCTGGGATTACAAGTGTGTACTACCATGCTTAGCTTTTTTTTTCTTAAACAAACAAACATGGGTTCTGGGGATTGAACTCAGATCCTCATGCTTATGTGGTAAGCGCTCCACCAGCTCTGCCATCGATCTAATCCATGTTTTTTCTGTTTGTTTGTTTTGTTTTTAAGCCAGGGTGTCAGGCATCTCAGACTGGTTTCTAAACTCACTTTGTACCCAAGTAAGGATGGCCTTGTACTCCTGATCCACAGCCTCCGCCTCTGATGTGCTGGGGTTGCGGATATTGGCCATCACCCTGGTTCAGTTCTCTAACTCCAGCTGAGTTGCGCTATTTTCCTTGCCATGCACAGTCACAGCTCCTTAGAATGCTCAGATTCAATGACCACTATAACTCTGTACCCACTGTCACCAAGATTCAGCCTGCTTGCCCCAGAAGCTTCCTAAGTACATCTCCCTGTTTAAAAAGTTAAAAGATGCACGTGTAGGAAGCCCTCCCTAATCAAGCTGTGCCCCCTCAGGGCTATTTTCAACTAGTTGACAACCTTGAAGGATCGACATTAATCTCTGATGGAAGAGGAACTGCCCTGCTACCTTCAGAGGGTCGTGTGAATAAGCCAACTCCTTGTGTGGTTCCTAGGATACCAGAATTAATAGCAAGGAGTAAGGAGAAGGACCCCAGTTTATACTCCTCTACTTACCTGTTGTGGAATAATCTTTTGTACACTGTGATAATGTATCTTTGCCAAGGCACCTTCTTATTGGTTTAATAAAAAGCTAAGTGGTCATTAGCTAGGCAGGAGGTATAGGAGGGACAGCCAGATAGAGAGGACACCGGGAAGAAGAAATGCAGGTCACCAGGAGATGCAGAGGGAACAAGACATGCTGGAGGACAGGTAATGAGCCATGTTGCAATACGTAGATTAACAGAATTGGGTTAATTTAAGTTGTAAGAGCTAGTTAGTAACAAGCCTAAGCTATGGCTGAGCTTTTATAATAAATAACATGTCTCTGTGTCATCACTGGGGAGCTGGCGGTTCTAAACAAAAAGGTCCAATAGCACTTACCAACTTGATTTTCATACAGTAAAGTACATTGGCAAAAGGAGCAGGTTGGGAGACCAAATACAATTATGGGTTGGAGCATCCTCATCATGATATGTCTAAACATATTGGCTATGAAGTGATAAGACTCAAAAATGATCACTTGAAGCATGAGGTTTAAACAAAATCACACAGCAAGAGGAGGTGCTGGCACTCTGTAGCTGAGGTCCTTTCAACACACCGCACGGCCAAGTCCCTGCTGAGAAGAAACGGCACGCGGATCAAAGGACCTCCTGCTACCTTCTGTCTCAGAAGTCACAACTGTTCCTATGCACTTGCTTGCTCATACTCAAGCGAATTAACTCTCAGAGCACGAAGTGAGGGAAAGCCTGTGGATCAAAGCCCAGCCCTGTCTCTTGATAGGCTCCCCAACGTGCTTCATGAGCCTTTGTTCTCCCAGAAAACTCCAAAATAATCCACAGGCATTAAGAGTTAGCATCAAGTATGGTGCTAAGTTCAAGTTCATAGCCTTCCCCCACTCTTCATTTCGGTTCCCCATGTGCTATGGTTGCTCACATCTTAGCTTGTCTTGTCCTGAATGGGAGTGTCACAGAAAGGTCAGGCTATCCTGTGCATTTCAGAATACACATTCTTCTTCTTCTTTCTTCCCCTTCTGTTTCTCTCTCCTTCTCTCACCTTCCTACTCTCGGCTAAAACAGAAACTATGACACAATGAAGAGAGGGCAGGCCCACTCCTGCGCTATTGCAGCTACCCGCAGCCTCACCCCAAAGTGCCAGCAAGTCGGAATTGTTTCCAGGCTGCAAGGTCACACATTCCCAGATGTACAGTTGGACCCGAGAAAGTGCCTCCTAAGCTGGGTTCCTGTGGTCATGTCCCTGCAGCTCTGGGATGGAGTGTATGAACCAATAATAGTGTACTCACCTGAAGTTTGCCCCCCCTCGCTTAAACCATATTCCAGGTACCTGGGACCCCGAATCCTTGTTGGGATGGCATTCTAGGGCATGGAGCTTGAGCAGGTGAGCAGGAGGGTGACCTTACTTGTGATGGGTCCATAGAGGGGGAAGAAAGGATAATCAAGAGCTAATGAGAAGGGGACCATATTTGTCCTCACAGGATCCCTTTATACAAAAAGTGGCATAAAAGGCAATGGAGACAGAGGAGATGAAGAAGTCCCACCAATCAGTTCTTGGAAAATTGGAAGCAAATTTCTCTGCTTTCTGGCTCTTTGAAGCTTTGCATAAGCCATTTCAAAATATAACTATCACCCTCTTTTTGCAAGACCCTGTTAGGCTCCAAGGACACAAAGTTGGTGTCTTAGTTAGGGTTGCTATTGCTGGGATGAAATACCATGACCAAAAGTGAATTGGAGAGGAAAGAGTTTATTTGGCTTACGCTTCCCCATCACTGTTCATCACTGGAGGAAGTCAGGACAGGGCAGGAACCTGGAGGCAGGAGCTGAAGCAGAGGTCATGGAGGGTGCTGTTTACTGCCTTGTCCCCCTGGCTTGCTCAGCCTGCTTTCTTATAGAATCCGGAACCACCAGACTAGGGTTGGCACCACCCACAATGGGCTGGGCCCTCCCTACCAACCACTAACTAAGAAAATGCTCTACAGCCAGATCTTATGAAATCATTTTCTCAATTGAGGTCCCCCCTTTCAGATAACTCTAGCCTGTGTCAAGCTGACATAAAACTATGCAGCAGGGTTGGATACTGTGGCATCCCGTGTCTTGAGTGAAGGAAATGTGTTACTGGGCATTAAGCTGTGTTCCTGGTTTTCCCATAAAGAACAGTCATTGAGTATGGAAGAGGACCGTAGAAGGGATGCTATACATCAGTCTAAAAGGTCAAAATCAAAGGTGGGGAGAGAGAGACAGACTGACTGACATGAGGGATCGAAACATCTGACCATGCTTATAGGGCTTTGGTGAGGACTCTGGAGAGCAATGTGGGGAAGGACTTTTTCCAGAAAGAAAGTAACATGTTAAAGAGGAGTGGCAAAGTCAAGTGTCTGATGCAGAGCAGCCACGTAATCGAGCCTAGGCAGGACAAGAATGCAACAATAAGAAACGACAGAAATGGTATCAACTTTCCCTTTGTCCAACTCCTCAATGACTGCTTCTGCTTCAATTTGAAAGTCCTTAACATGATCTCCAAAAGCTTATTTAAATAAGTACGGAAGGGTGACTTGTCCTGTTAGTAGTGGGGGCTAGAGAGATGGACCAGAGGCTTTAGGAGACGCAGGGCCAATGGAGGCATATCAAAAGGACAAAGCCACTTGGGTAGAGATATTGTCAAGAAGTCAGAGAGTACAAGAGAACCAAATTACTCCTAGGGGGCTACCTAAAAAGCCAGGTCCTTCCTGTAAAATGGTAACCAGGAACCCTGTGCCCTGGACTTTCGTGTTAGAACTGGTCTGTTGGTGACACAGCAGTGAAAGAGAAGGAAAACAAAAAGGCAGGAAAAAGGAGGAAGGAGATGTGAGGACCAGAAGCAGGATATAAAATCCTGCGGGATGGGAGAGGGCATCAGGCGAATTTCCACAAGCCTGGGTATCTGGCAAGGCTGGAGACTGCTCTTTTCCTTTATGTAGAGAGCCCTGTTCTGCGATGGGCGTGTGGCAAGAATGATTTCTCTGTGAGTTGTCAATCTAGGAAAGAAACCCGCAGTGTCGGGGGCGGGGCACCACTTGTAGTTTTCTTGTGCTTCTGCTAGCAGAGCCTACTGTGATAGCATGTTCGAGCATGCGCATGTGCATGTGTGTACCTGGGTACGCACACACGCAGAGGTGCGTTCTTTACTCTTCCCAGTGCTGGGGTGACAGGCAGATACCACTGCCTGACTTTTTTGCATGGGTTCTGGGGACATGAACTCAGGTCTTCATGTTTGTTCGGTAAACACTTGTCCCACTGAGCCTTCTGCTCTTTAAAGCCTTTAAAGGGAAAAGCCACATACCCACATTCATTTAAATAACCTTTGGCTAGAATTTTCAGTACTTTCCAACAGAACCAGAGGCAGGCACTGGGGAGCTGGACAAAGGAATAGTTTAATAACAGAAGGTTAATATTATTTCACTCTTTTTTTATGTTACCATATTTGAATGCAACTGAAAACACACTTAATAAAACTTGACACAGTTCCTCCACACGTGCTCATAGGAAAACCAAAGAAGAAATGGCTGACACCGTCTATTCTGAACTCTTCACTTCATGCACGAGGGAAGCAAGCAAGCTCCAAGGGCATTCATCAGTTCATCTACAAGTAAAATCTGGTTCCTGCAGTGCACGAGGGTTTCCCCCAAGGACTTCGAATGCAAGCAGAGCTCGGCTTATAGTCACTGCTGCTTTAACCCGTTGTTTTATTTTTCCAGCTCTGAGGGTACACGACAAGAGCAGTAACCTTGGGAATCCTGTGCCCAGCAACTCTCTGAAATGTTCCATTCTGTGACGCTTTGGTTATCCACACCTTTTCATATTTAAGGTGGATGCAACAAACTGTATTCTAGGTGCCTGCTACATTTTCCTTAAAATGCTATGTTTAGCTAAGTCTAAGATTCTTTTTTGGCTTTCTATTAGTCATGGAAGCAAGCTATTAGAAGTGTTCTTTCATAGAAAGTTGCACCCAAGGAGGATGCAAACTTCAGGTGAGGGGAAGCGCCACCAGTTCACGACTCACTACCTAGTACCTATTGATTTTCTTTTCAAGAAATTTAAATTTTATTTAGTGTGTGCATGCATGTGTGTCTGCACTCCCGTGTGTGGGTGTGCATGTGTGAGGGCACGTGCCTGCCAGTGCACCTGTGTATGTATGTGTAGAGGCTAGAGACTAGTTAGTGTCACGTGTTCTCACCACCTCACTTTTTCTGAGACAGAGTCTCCACTGAACCCTGAGCTGGAGCTCATTAATTCAGCTAGGTTGGCCAGCTAGCAAGGCTACCTTCCAGTGCTGGATTACAGATGTGTGCGGTCACATCTGGCTTGTATATTGGGTACTAGAAATCTGAATTCAGGTCCTCAGGGTTGTACAGCAAGAGCTTTACTCACTGGGACAACTTTTTAGACTCCTGGAATTTCCTGCTACTTTTTCTTCCTTAACGGCATTGTTTATTGTCCTCGAGGCAACGACAGGTTGGTTTTCTAATTTCTTTTGAGAGAGACAGCATTCCTGCTCTTGGTCTCAAGAGATCACCTTGTGATAATTACTCCTAGACAGAGACTCAGGTGGTCCCAAGGAGAGAACCAGCTTTTCTCCAGTTTAGTTCACTCAGTGTTTAAGTCGCCAGTTTAGAAGACTCTCCATTCAGAAGATGATCATCCTATTTTCTAAGGCTGCAGAGAGAAACTCTGTGCAGCACTGGTTAGGTCAGTCTTCTCTATTCTGACCCTTTTTTTAAAAAATAATATTTATTTATTATGTATACAATATTCTGTCTGTGTGTATACCTGCAGGCCAGAAGAGGGCACCAGACCTCATTACAGATGGTTGTAAGCCATCATGTGGTTGCTGGGAATTGAACTCAGGGCCTTTGGAAGAGCAGGCAGTGCTCTTAACCACTGAGCCATCTCTCCACTGAGCCATCTCTCCAGCCCTATTCTCACCCTATATACAGCCCGCTTCCACCTAAACAGGAGAAACCTCTGATTGGGCTAAAAAATTCATGACACCCGAGACCCCCAGCATCCTTACAGATGTGTCTGCAACACCCTGTCCTAAAACCCCAGATTACAGCACTCTGAAGTCTCTGTCTTACAGGTCTCTAAAGAAACACAGTCTAGTTGTTTGAATGGGGAGTAAGTTTGGGTGGGATGGTTGAGCCAGGTGCACAGCAGAGGCTACATCATTGAAGGTCGGAAGACAGCATCCAAGGTCATGTTGGACAAAGGGCTGTTTTAAGATCTCCATGTGACAGATTTCCTTTTTGAAACAGTGTTTCATGTAGTTCTGGCTGGCTTCGAATTTGTTATTCAGCTGAGAACAACATGGGATTTCTGATCCTTCTCCTGTCACCTCCAAAGTTCTGGGATTTACCACACGTCTGGCTTTCTACAGGTTCGGGAATTGAACTCAGGGCTTTACGCATGCTGGCAAACACCCTGGCAACGGAGTCACATCCTCAGGCCCCATGTTGCATAATTCAGCATCACACTGCTGTTTCTTTTTTTTTAAAGATTTTATTTGTTTACATTTTTTTGAGACAGGATCTCTCTATATAGCCCTGGCTGTCCTTGAGTTCACTGTGTAAACTAGGCTGGCTTGGAGCTCACTATGTAGACCAGGCTGGCTGTGAACTCATAAGAGATCTGCTTGTCTCTGTCTCCTGAGTGCCAGGATCAAAGGTGTGTGCCATACCCTGTCTTAAGTTAACATCCAATTTTAAAAAAGAAAGAATGACTTTTTATTCTTCATGGTTGGGTGCTGGGACATCATATAAGTTTTCCTGAAGTCTCATGGGAACTTCCTAATTAGAGTGCCTGCAGGGACTGACCATCTTACCTGTCAAAATCCCCAGAGGGATGTCTCTGAAGTTTATTGCTGGATGTAGCAGTGGCTTGCCAAGTATTCTTTGGCTTGTGAGCCTGGTGCTGCATATCTGTGTGTCTCCCGCAGTGAGAGGACTGAAAAATTAATGAGAAGCTCAGAAAAGCTCATTTTTTTATGGCTCCGGAGATTGGGAGGGTAATGGAGACCGAAGAGAAGGGAGAGCTTTTGAGCTATCAGCCTCGAGCCCAGCAAATCAGAGAAGCAGGGTGAAAATTCGAATATACCACACGAAAAGGCAGTACCATGAAGGAGCTATTTAGGGAAGGCCTGCCTCTAAATGACAAACACCCGGGGAAGAACTCTGGCGTCATTCATGGCTGCCCGGCTACCTCTGTGAGGCTCAGCCCTTTAGCTAACTCGTCTGTACCATGCATCACAGCCTTCTTGACTTGATACTTTTTTTTTTGGAGGAAGAAGGAGCCTGGACCTTGAGTCCAAATAGGCTTTCCTCTCCCTCTGTCTGGTCACCACAGATATATACCTTATGGGGACAAAAATGAATGTGGACACATGTTTCTCTTTTTTCACAAGGAGATGTCACTCCTTTTCCAAGAAGGAAAAACCTGGCTTTTATTTAAAAACTGTAAGCTAGCCAGGTGGGCTGGTTCATGCTTTTGATCCCAGTATTTGAGAGACTGTGGAGGGGGAAGCGTGGCCAGCATGAGGCCAGCTTTGGCTGCATCGTGAGATTCTGTCTTGAAAACAAACAAAAGACCAAAAAATGAACAAGCAAAAGACCAAGACCTAACTGTCAGTTATTTGAGGGCAAAGGTAGCCGCCCAGACTTGGGTGAACGGGCACTGAATTTGGGTACCATTTGCACCTGAGCTTCTGGGGGGCTCCGGCTTGGGTCCCAACTGTCACCTGTTCCTTCTCTCATGCAGCTTGCCCTCTAGCCGGCAGACATGTGCTTTTCGGGCTCATCTTGCTCTGGAGCTGGGACTTAGCAAGTGATGCTCATCACAGGGAGAGTTCAAGCTCGGCCTGTCTTTGTCTCCTTAAAAATATCCACGAGTTCTATAGTGAGTTGTCAACAGGCCTCAGCTCCATTTGACATGATGGTATTTTAAAACCAATGATGATTTGCCTATCAATCCCTAAGAGCTGCCTCAGGGCAGCAGAAACCTGGCACTCTGTTGAGAGCTCTCCCCCCCCCCCCCCGCCTTCATCTCATTCACAGCTGTTAGGGGCTGAATCCAAGTGCACCAAAATTCCCACTCCCCAGGATCGCTGAATGTGACCTGATTTCAAAATAAAGTTGTTGGAAATGTTGCTCGTTAGACTGGGATAAGGTCACGTGGAATAACAGAAGCTCCCAATGTCATCTGATTGAGTGTCCCTGCAAGGGGGAAACGGGAGCAGAGGTCCATGCAGGAAGGGCAACGCATAGAGCTGAAGGCCAGGAATGGCATGATACACCTAAAAACATGGAACATGGATGACTGTAAGCAAAGCAGCAAACGCTAGAGGCAAGATGCAGAAGAGACTCTCACAGCTTGGAAAAGAGGTTGGTAACTCAGTCAATTGCCCCCTGGGTGAAGGCCTTTCCCTTTCTATTTGAGTAATGCCAGAATCTGACCTTGGTGTTTTGCTCTCCCAATGGATGGTGATTCACTGCGTGGTGGGGACTTCCTTATTTTTCTCTGGACATGACAGCTCCTAAGTTATCCATCACTGTGACAAAGTGACCAAGACAACTTAAAGCAGGAAAGGTTTAGCTTGCCCTAATGAATCGGCTTCTGAGGTTTCAGTCCATGAATGCTTGGCCTTGTGATGGGACAATTTATCCAGGCAGAAATGCTTGGGGATAGAGGCATGTTGACTTTATGATACCTGGATTGCAAAGACAGAGGAGAAAGGGCCACGATCCTAACACTTTCTTCAAGAGTACAATCTAGTGACATCACTTTCTTTGACTAGGCTCCACCTCTTGAAGGTTCCACCACTTTGTAATAGTGTGGTGAGCTGGGGACTAAGCTTTCAACACATGGGCCTTTGTGGGTAGGAGGGCTGACATGGCTTCATGGGAAAAATAGTGTGTGTGTGTAGGTCAGAGGTCAACATTGGGTGTCTGTCCTTAACCTTCCCCTTGAGACAGGGTCTTTTGTTCATTGCTGCATATACCAGGCCAGCTGACCTTGAGCTTCCAAGGATTCTCCTGTCTCTGCCTCCTATACCATCCTAGGATTGCTATAGATGTACCCACTGTGTCCTGCTTTATGTGTGTCCTGGGGACCTGAACTCAGGTGCTCCCATAAATAAGGCAAGTACCTAATCCACTAATCCATCATTATCACCATCACCTCCACCACCACCTCCACCACCACCACTACCACCACCACCATCTCCACCACCACTATCACCTCCACCACCAGCACCAGCACCAGCACCAGCACCACCACCACCACCACCACCACCACCATCACATTTATTATTTGAGACAAGGTCTTAAAATTCTAGGTTCCGCTCAAGTTTGCCATTTATCCGAGGTTGGCCTTATAGTCTCCTGATACCCCTGCCTCTACCTCTCAGTGCTGGGATTATAGACCTAGGCCACCACACTTGGATTAAGTTCTTTTTAGTTGTCTCTTGGACATGGCCTTCCACAATACTGCAACACGTCTCTTGTTTGGAACGCCTCTTTTCTCCTGTCAACCTTGACTGTCTACCCCAGTGTCCCCGCAGAACCTCATGCTCTTTTCTTTGTTTCGTGGCCCTTGGTCACCACCTCTACTTCCGCACTAACTGTACCACATGCAACCATCTCCAAGGAAGGAATTGTGGTTTTTCCATACTTCCTGCCCCAGAGTTTCTCAGCAAGTGCAAAACAAAGTCTCAAATAAATGAGAGCCAAATACTGCACACAGGAAGGGTATCAACACTCAGATGGTCAGGGGCTAAAAAACTTTTCTCCACGACCTACCTGAGCCAACACTATGGGGAATTACGTATTTATTCTTGTATGTACAAGTGGATAGACAAGGGTTAGAATAAGCAGACTTCAGGTCACTTCCCTGGACAGGAATCACCAATTAGGACGACTTCAAGACAACCCAGGAGCTGAATTGCTTCTCCTGTGCTTCTAAAGCATGGTGAATGCACCTTGTGATCACTTATTCTGTAGCCGTATAATTACCAGTTGCCAATCTACTTCTCGCAGAAGTGTGTGCTCAGTGTGGGTGGCTCTCCATTCTTCAACTCTCCATTTTCTGTACCTGACATTTCAGAGATCTTGGGCAAGCATTTGTTGAACAAAGGAGTTTGTAGGAGAAATCTGCAGTGAATAGCGGGGCAATGTGGACAGAAAGCGGGGGTGAAGATAAGGGGAAAAAGCCACTCTCTTGCACCCTGCCTCCCTCCACAATTCATGGCTAAGAAAGAGCTCTTGTCACTTCCAGGAGAAGATTCTGAGCTGCCTCTACCTGATCACCCTGGCCTTGGGGTCCCACTTGACTCGCAGTGGGTTTGGTTTTCCAAGCTTGAGGCAACGAATCTGAGGCTAGAAAGATCCCTTGGCATATGACCTCAAGCTCCAAAGTACTTTGCGGTGGGGGGTGTTCTGACAGCCACGGCTGGGAGCCTACTGCTTCAGGTGACAGGGGACAAGAGTTGTGAACATATCCTGGCCAACAGCTGGTCTCAGGGGTCACGGTGTAGCTGAAAGGAATAATTCTGTCTGTTTTCCTTTGTGGAAAGCAAAGCTAGTGTTAAAAAAAGTGGGAAGAGGGGCGACCAGGGGCATGTGTTGGCTTTCCATCACTGCGATAAAATGCCTGAGAGAAATCCACTAAGAAATAGGATCAGTTATTTCAGCTAGGTTTGTTCCACAGGCTCCACTGCTTCTGAGCAGATGGCAGAGGAAGCTGCTCCGCTCATGGTGGCTGGGAAGCAAAAAGCTACAGAAGGGAGCCAGGACGCTAATACCCCTCTCAGGTCTGAGACTGCAGGAGTGCACCGCCATGGCCATACTGTAGGCGGAGGCAGCTTGTTTGCTTCCCAGCTGCCCAGACCCAAAATAATCACACAGAAACTATATTAACTGCAACACTGTTTGGTCAATAGCTTAAGTGTATTTCTAGCTAGCTCTTAAATCTTAAATTAACCTATTTCTATTATTTTATATTTTACCACAAGGCTCTCTCGGTTTACTGGTAAGGTTCTGGCTGGCTGCTTGTGTCTTTTCCCTTTGGCATACATGGCTTCTCCCTGACTCCGCCTTCTTTTCTCCTCTATCTCTGCTTGGAATTCCCACCTGGCTCTATTCTGTGCTGCCATAGGCCCAAAGCAGCTTCTTTATTAACCAATGGTATTCACAGCATATGGAGGGGAATCCCACATCTCCATACTTTCTTCTGCTCTTTGAGAGTTTTGTCCCCACTTACAAAACTTGCTTAACAGCTCTGTGCCTCACTTCCTTCATCTGCAAAATGGGAATAAAACCTGGTCATGTTCATAAAGTTCTGTAGTAACTAATATGAGTTAATAAATGAGTACCAATGCCACTGATGATGCACATGGTGACTGCTGAGATTGAATCAGGCAGAGGTAATACTTGCCTGAATTCAATGATAATGTGCCTTTACTACTTTTTTAAATAGAGATAATTCACATAACAATAATTCCAGCAATTATCTTCTGAATATCTATTTCCATTTTCCTACAGACCTTCACATTCCAGAATGTTTCTTCCATATTTTTCAGAAAAATATGTATGTACCTATATATGTAATCTATTCTTTAAAAACAATACGAACAGCACCATAACATAATGTTCTGTTTCTCATCTTGTTCTATTCCACTTAAGAGAGTCTTGTGCAGTGTTCTCCCCATCCAAAGATATAAATCTTCCTTGGATGTTTTTGTGGCTTGATGCTAATCTATTGTGCAGAAAGACCATGATTTAGGCAAGCATTCGACCACCAAGCTGTATCTCCAGTCCAGGATTCGATTTGATTTATGTAACAGCCCTCCACTGATGGCATTTATCATATTTCATATGTTTTCCTATTATAAACAATCTGTAATGAACAACCTTGAAAATCCATTTTTTTCCTCCATTTCTGCAAGCACACATGTAGGTTAAATTCCTGGCAATTTATAATTCCACTTGTATGTGACCTTTGTCAAATCTGGAGCTTTACAGCATTGATTGCTCTGTGTCTAGAATGTTCTTTCTGGCTAGATCCTCCTTTGCTAGTCTGATAAATCTCAAGGTCAAAGGCAAACACATTTACAGTTTTGATGGCTCTGGCTACATTGCACTCCAATAACTTTGTGTGGACCCTCCTGCTGGCAGCACCCTGCTGAGAAGAGCTGATTCCCAGGCTCCTGGCAGGCTAGCAGGCCTCAATTCCATTTATTTCCCCAAAATCATAGTAAACGTTGGTATGGCACTAGCTTCACTTTGTGTTTCTTTTATTAGAAACGAGGGTGAGCCCTTCTTTCTATTTATGGGGCAGTTGGCCCTTTTCTTTGGTTTGCTAACTTGTGTTCTTTGCCCAGACCATCTGTCTTGAAGCGCGAACCCTCACTAATACTCTATTGAAATCTCTCATAGTGATCTGCAAGTCTGGAATCCCTCACATGACAGGAAAAGGCCTGATGCGGTTCCCTTCTCTGCCTCTTCTCTACGTGGTCCCCTTCGGCCCTTACATGTGATGATATAGTAAATCCTGGCTGCCTGGAGTCCACCCCCCACCCCCCACCATGCCTTGCTTACTTGCTGCTTGGTGGTTGGTTGAAGGAATTCAAATTTCAGTGCATTCGCTTTAAAGCAGGGCTGTAGGGAACAGCTTGGCTCCTCCCAGATTCCTTTACTCATTGTTAATATCATTAGCAGAGACCACAATGGCTAATCTCCATTGTCAACTTGGTTGCTAGCAGACACACCTCTGTGAGGGGGTTTCCAGAGAGGAAGTGGGAAGACCCAACCTAATGTGGGTGACTCAACCTTATAGGCTGGAAGCCAACTGAGCCCAAGCATTCTCTCTCTCTCTCTCTCTCTCTCTCTCTCTCTCTCTCTCTCTCTCTGACTACAGTTACAGCAAGACCAACTGCTTTAAGGTTCCTCTGCCAAGTCTTCCGTGCTGTGATGGGCCATACCATCAAACTGTGAGGCCCGTGATGGGCCATACCATCAAACCGTGAGGCCAAACCAAACCTTCTCTTCCTTAAGCAGCTTTTGTCAGGTGTTCGGTCACAGTAACGAGAAAAGTAAACACGACAGAGATGATTTAAATAGTGTGCCCTGAGCGTCTTTGTTTCTACTAGTGTGGATCTCCAGGTATTTCCTTGCTGACACTTAAGGGACTTCTCAGTTTCTGAAGTATACTTCTAGTAGGCAGTATACAGTTCTGTTAGAACACAGCGGTTGTTCTACGCACCACACACATAGGGGGTTCCCATATGGCACACGAGAAGAAACAAGGCCACATGGCGATGAACAAGCCTTCCCCGAGACCGCTCTGGACAGACCATGGAAAGCTGGAATGTCATGGAAAATCTTCTCATTTCCTGTACTTGAGTTCTCACCACCTGCTGTCACTTCACACCACCCCATCTCTGTATTCTAGCCCTGCTGAGTGTAAAGTCATTACTGTCCTCCTGGCAGGGGGTGAAAATTACTACAACCTTTATGGCAAGTAAAGGCTATGAAGCTATTCACACAGCGATGCACCCCTGAACCTGGCTTCTCTTTCTATCACTGAGAGAAAAAAAATGTCTAAAGAAATCAATTCTGTATGTAGATGATTATGGAACAGTTATTTATAATCATGCGCACTGAAGGAATAGTCTCTATTTAGGATGGAGATTGTTGATGATCAACAATTCATCATGTTATAGTAGAAACATTATATTACATTATGTATATTTCTGCTACAACATAATGCCAAATTAAAAACTAAAGTTTTACAGAAAAAACTAGGGGACAAAGAGATGACTCAGTGGCTCAGGGCATTCATTGCTCTGGCAGAGAACCTGGGTTAGGCTCCCAGCAATCACGTGGTTGCTCAGAGGTACCATGGGGGAAGACCCGTTATTATATTTCCCCTTAAATATCTGGTCCAGATCGATCCCATGATGCTTTAGTTATTTACCAGGCAGGTGAAGATCAACCTCACTATGATTGGCAGACTTTCTGGTAATGAATCTTTCCAGCCATCCATGCATGAAATAGAGTTTTACGCAACAACCGAGAAATTTGCCCTCTCTCTTGCACGGGAATATGTTCCTGTGAAATGCTGCTGCACAGTTGAGTTCCTAGCTGCTTTATAGGATTGTCATAGAAACACCTGGAAATGTAATTAGCATGATGTTCAACAAGCACTTTCTGTGTGCTGGAAAGCATGGAAAGTTCCTGTTTTGATAATGATACACAGACCTGGGTATCAGTGTATACGTGTTGTTGGTACCCTACACACTAGAGAGTACGGTCTCCTATGGTATGTAATGAGATGGATGTAGAATTGTTAACATTCAAGAGAAGAGATCGTCATTTCTTTTTTTTCTTTCTTTTCTTTTTTTTTTTTTTGATTTTTGAGATAGGGTTTCTCTGTAGCTTTGGAGCCTTTCCTAGAACTAGCTTTTGGAGACCAGTCTGGCCTCGAACTCACAGAGATCCACCTGCCTCTGCCCCCCGAGTGCTGGGATTAAAGGTGTGCACCACTACTGCCCAGCAAGATCAGCATTTCTTATGAACCGACACTTGAACAATTCGAGGAAAAGCCATACTGAATACCATAATAGTCTTCAGTGCCTAGATTACCTCTAGCCTCTGAGTATCATTAGAAGTCTTCTGAATTTTGCTTCCAAAGACTCCCAACGTGCTTTCAATTACCACTTGTATTGAGTAGGCGAATTCTGACTGAGGGTGGGGCAGCTGAGGTGATCCCCCACAACCTGCCCCCTAACCCCCTATCAGACAGGCAGTTTCTTTAAGCACACACCTTCTTTCATTCATTTGATTTCCTGCCATCCTACAGATTTTATCCTCATCAAGTGCCCAGCTCCCTTGGGATAGCATAAAGAAGAGAGACCTTTAGAATTCATCCTCAAGAACTCTTAGTTCCTTCAAAGCCTTGTAGTCTGCTTTCCTCCATGCTAAGGTTACCAAACATTCGTTTTAGTCAAACAATCTCAAAACACAATCGCCTCATTGCCAAATGTCATTCCTGTGTCTCCTACAACTTGACCAGGAAATCAGCAGAAAGGGTGCCCCAAGCACCTCCCCAATACAAATGGATATGCATATGGTAGTTAACACTGCTCCAGACACACCAGCGTTGGCAAGTTTTGCTTCCAATCCTCCTTTCTCTTTCCTAACTATTAGGATCAAATTCCTGAATTTAAGTATATTTAAAACTAACCTAACCAGACACTCGGTGTCTTGACCTTTCCATTTCTCAGTTTCTCAAGTCCTATGCTACAGAGATTTTTTTTTCCAGGCAAAGCCCAAAAGACTATGAGGTGAACTGGGCTTGCATCGGAATCCCTTGAGGTTTTATCATTCTCTAGCTGCACGATCCTCAGCAAGCTACTGACCTTTTCTGAGCCTCATTATCCTTAGTCTGTAAACAGATAGTAGGAATAATTGAGTCCTAGACCACTAGGAAAGCTAGAGCACAGCTGGTTAAGTATTTGTCCTAGAGGGGACATGGGACTGTTAGCCATCAGCCTTGTTACTGGTAAGGCTAGGGCTTAGTAAGTAATAGGGTAATTATTAAGATTCAGTGAATAAAAGCCAGAAGGAAATTCCGAAAGGGACACAAGAAACCCAGGTAAATATATGGATTAAATGATAGAGAAGAAAGGAAAGTGCATGTCAGAAATTAGTCTGGATTTGAAAATAAAATTAAGACTTCATTCATCACAGATGTCCCCAAAGTAACAACGACTGGCTTTATGGAGTCAAGATGTCTCTTGACGGGAAGGCTGCCAAGACCCAAAGGAGGCCTTTTAGCATCTACAAACTTACTTCAGCTTGAAACATTGGAATTTGACCCACATTATGTCATAATAAGAGGCTAGAGCAGGTGAGACCTTCAGGAGACAGCTAGAGCTCCTGCCACCACAAAGAGATGAGTCTATTTGTGCAATGAATGGAGTAATAGGTTAATGGGTAGGAGCATCATCTTCAGACAGGGTCTTCAATGAAAGACAGTTTAGTAGATTTTGGGGGGCACTTGTCCCCTCACCCTGTGATCCCTTCTGCCTCCTCAGGACTGTCAGCAAGAAGGCTATCCCTACAAATGGCCTGTGACCTTGGACTGGAACCACAAGGTAAAAGGAACCTCTTTTCTTCAGAGTTCAATCCGTTCACAGTATCAGCCACAGACAACAGACTAGGATTGTGCTCATCTGGTATCCTGCAGAAAGCTGATCTCAAAGCAGAGGTGGTATCTGCCAGAGGATCCACATCCAAGCATTGAACGGGGAGCAATGAACGGGGAACAGGCAGGGAAGGTCAAGAAAAACCCAAGCCAAACCTCCTTTAAGGACACACATACCTTCTGAGAAAATTCGTCAGGGAATAATTATGTTATGAAAACACTACAGAATATACTCACACAAACTAAACTGGCAAGGACGATCACTAGAAGATGGAATCACATGAGACTACCTTGGAAGCGCCATTGTGAAACACATGCCTGCAGATCATTTGTGCTGGGAATGTCACTCAGCTGGTGAAGTGGCTGCCTATCATAGACAAAACCCTGACTTCCATCCTCAGCCCTGCAGAAATCAACCTTGAGGGCACATGCGCATGCCTGTAATCCCAGCGTTCTGGGGAAGGAGATGGGGAGAATCAGGAGTTCAAGATCATCCTTGACTACATAGTAGGTTTGAGGCAAGCCTGGGCTATATGAGACCCTGACTCAAAACAAAAAACGAAACCAAGTATTCAACATAGAAGGGGAAAAGAAAAGCCAAGGGTGATTCCCATGCTTAACTCCAGACGTGGCCCCATTGAGAAGTGCTAATCATGTACCCTTGGAGGACCTGGACGTAGAGTGGCGGCCTAGATGTGGGGCAGCATCTCTAAAGCTTCCTGGTGGAACTGAGGACAACAGCAACCAAGAATTCTGGGAGTATGAGAGACATGTTGATGGAAGACGTTGGCACTGGGACTGACCCCCAGTGTGAGACCATTTGTAGAAATAGTTAAGAAGAGGCAGAAAGGTAGGCTGAAGGCTGCTATCAGATTTAATTCTGTAAAGAAGCAAGGGAACCTCGCTGCCTTGAATTCATTTCCCTGAAAGGGGAGACAGTGGTGGGCTCTATTCTAATATCCCTGTGTCCATCTTCATTGTAACTTTGATGTCTCGAGAGCACTTCTTTTCTGACTCCAGACTTAGTAACTTACATGCTTGCGAGGTGTGTGTGTGTGTGTGTGTGTGTGTGTGTGTGTGTGTGTGTGTGCATGCATGCTCGCTTCATCTTCTCCTTATACAGGCTTGGTTCATAATTCTCACCCCAGATTTAGTTGTAAAACCATTCACTTCCACAGCAACTGCCCAGGTTTGGGAAGTAGGCAAATGGTCACTCTGCTTATGTACAATCTCTTTCTGTGCCTTCTGTCTTCTCATAGACTTTCAAAAGGAGACGCTGGCCATGCTCACCTCATATAGCACCTTCCACCCTTTGTGTTCCTGCCTGTGAGGCACCAAGGAGACACAGGAAGGCCGACTTCCTCTGGGCCATTGTGCCTGCTCAGTTAATTGTGAGTTCAGAGAAATGAGGAAATGCTTTAGTAAACTACCTTGTTGGAACCAAAGAAAACAGGGCAAATCCCAGCCCTGTGCGACTGCACAACATGTCTAAAAGCAGGCTTCTCCACCAGCCCCTCGGCAAACATCGCCACGATCTAAGCGCCCGGAGAGTGAGCAGCATCTCAGGGGCAAGGTATGAAAAGGGAGCCCTTCCTTGTTCTGAGTGTTAGGTTTTTCAAATACGTGTTATTTACAAGAAAAATAATGGAAGATAAACTTCCCTTTCCTAAGGTGCTATTAGAGTTTTCTCTTTTAATCCCCACAATAACTTAATGATGAATCAATTTTATCCATATATCAAAGAAAATCAGTCACATCATCAAGTGCAACCTGCCCTGGATATCAAAACAATTGGGCTCTACCATGTAACCCCCCCATCCATTATCCAAGACCACCTCCTGATACATGGCTTCTTAGCTTGGAAGTTCATTGTCAAAGAGACATTTTATGACAAACGACAAACTCTTTGTGTCCATTTTTGGTGTTAATCTTATGGGGACTGGGAAGATGGCTCAGAAGTTAAGAGCAGTTGATACTCTTGCAGAGGATTGGGGGTTGGTTCCAAAAAACATTCATAACTCCAGTTGTGGGGGCCAGTCTAACAGCCTCTTCTCACTTCCTTGGGTACTGGTCACATACACAGTACACATGTATACATGCAGGCAAAACAGAAAATATTTTTAAAAGAATTAGCTCTTTTAGCTCCGCCCCCCACAACTTAGTGACCACTCCACAAGGCCCCGTGATTAGTGCCTGTCTACCCAACCTACTGTTTCCATGTACTATAAAGCAGAATAAGGTAGCATCCCACCAAACATAAAGGCAGTTGTCTCTTTATGAGACTGGTTACGAGATGGTATAGTTGAAATATCCCTTCCCTCAAATGCTCAGGACCAGAAGTGTTTTGGATTTTGGAATATTCATATATACATAGTGAAGTATCTTGGGGGGATAGGGCCCAAGTCTAAACATACCTAAGTTTCATATATATCTTAAAAATGTACCCCAAAGTAATGTTATATATTTTTAATTCTGTGCATTAATCAAGTTTTCAAATATAGACTATTCAACTAAAAATCTTGTAGAGCATTGGGGTTTTGGATTTTCCAATTAGAGCTATTCAGTTCATTTATTCTTTTTAAGCCATTCAACAAATCTAGATCCTCTATCAAGTGTAGTTGCTTTCAACTGGACACTGAAGGCTACACACTAAAATGTGTAGGTTACTACCATCTGTCTTTATTATTATTATTAAATATCCTAGGTATGATTTGAACCAGTAATCCTCCTGTCTCAACCTTCCTAGCTCTGGTATTACAGAAGTGGCCACCACATCCTGCTCATCCTTCAGCTTGAAAACCATTTCAGAAAGATTCCCATTGTGACTTTGTCTGTTTTTATGAATAGGCTTCTCTTCCTTCACATTTCATCTTTATAAAGATACGTCAAGAAAGGAAAACAGTGAAGTTCCGCTATTAAGTATGGCGAACTAAGTCTTTAAAATCAGGTGAATTATAAATTCCAAACCCCATTGATCTGAAATGCAATCTAGTTTGCAATAGTATAGAAACCAAGTCAAATCCCAGATTTGCAATTTTAAACTTTCAGTTATTAAGTAACAGGTTTCTCTACCTGCTAAGTGTGGTTCAGAATACCATGTGAAGAGCTGGGAGATGTAGTTCTGTCATAGAGCCCTTGACGAGCATACTTGAGGCCCTAGATTCAATCCCCAACGCTGGCAATAATTATAATGCCACACATGTCTGTTGTAAGATTAAAGTCCACAAAGCGAGGGCAAATTTGTGCTTATTTTCCATGACACAGTAAATCCAACAGACCCACTGCTGTTGCCAGAATCCTAGTGCAGCATGCTTTCCTAGACAGGAAGAATACAATGGCAGCTGTTGTGTGTTACACCTTGAACAAGGGTGGGAGCTGGCCTCCAAAGACAGCTCAGTATCCATGTCCTTGTTAACTCCACTTTGATGGTGATTCTAGGTTGGCCCTGTGACTCACTTCAATTCATACTGTGAATCTCCATCAATTCTGAATCTGTCTTTTAAAAAAAGATTTATTTGTGTGTGTGTGTGTGTGTGTGTGTGTGTGAGCGCGCGTGTGCGCGCACGCACGTATACAAGACTCATGAGCCCATGGATACCAGAAGACACTGGATCCTATAGAGCAGGGGTTCTCAGTCTTCCTATTGCTGTGGTCCTTTAATACAGCTCCTCATGTTGTGGGGATCCCCCAACTATAAAATTTTCATTGCATTGTTCAGAACTGTAATTTTGCTACTGTTATGAATCATAATGTAAAATCTGTGTTTTGCCATGGTCTTAAGTGGCCCCTGTGAAAGGGTTGTTTGACACTCCCACCCCCAAAGGGGTTGTGACCCACTCACTACGATAGATTTAGGGTTTTAGGTGGTTGTGAGCTGTTCAATCTGATTGCTAGGAAACAAACTTTTGTCCCCTGGGAAAGCAAGAGATCCTCTTAACCCTGAAGCCACCTTGCCAGCTCTCTGGATCTAAGTCTATTATAGCATGCTGGGCCCCACTTTTGTTCTCTAGGGGGCCCTGATCTGCGTCCTGGAGAAACTAAAAGACAAGACTACATAGGAAGTCCTTGAGACTACATGGACAGGGGATAAGTCCTAGCTCCATCATGTCCCCATTTGTCTCCAAATGACTACAAGCCCAAATACTTCCAAATGTATAACAGTTTTCCCAACAGATTAGCAGAAGAACCATCTAGCTGAGCCCAGCCAACCTCTCAGCAGTGAGGAATGATCTAATGATTGCTGTTTTAAGGCAATAAGCACGGAAGATATTGTTACACAGCCACTGACAACTCGAAGAACAATGCTGTTCAGTTCCAGCTTGTGCTGTTTTGCGCCTGAGTCTACATATTACTCCAATAAGCAGAACAATTATGAAGGATGGCAAATCCTTCAAGGACTAAGTCCTTCCACCTTTGCCCCAGTAACTACCTTTTTCTCCTTTCTTCTTTTCACCATGAATTTTGAAACACAAACCTGGCTGGCCACATGACTGACTTTCAGTTCAAAATGTACTTCTTTGGTACTTGCAGTTTCTCTGCTTCTTACTGAGACATTAAGAGAGAGGGGGAAAGGCCTGTAATAGTTTTGAATGATAAGTAAAAATACTGGATAAACTTCACTTTGAGAGGCAATGGTTGTATCTTTCACAAGCCAGTTCCAAAAGGCACAGATTTCCACAGCCTTTGTTCCCCTACCTCCACTTTGCCTCGTAAACCCTAGACATTCCCTTTGTGGGTCACAGATGTGACAGACAAGAAAGAATATTTTTGGCCTGTCCATGCTTGACCTCTTTTTGTTCCTGTCTATTTTTAATACCGAGGATCAAAGCAGATGGAATGCGCCCAAAAATCCCCCACAGGGAATGTGTGACCCAGCCAGATGCTGAAGGTTACTCCCCTTGGTGTGGCGCTTTCTTACTGAAATCAGATGCAGACACTTCACGTACATGTATGTTTGTTTCTCCTAAGCATGAGAGCTGTCGTCGCTGAAAGATGTGTGAAGTGTTACTTCTTTGGCTTTGCAATTCCCCCCCCCCCCCCGTGAATGTTTCAGTTTCCCTTGGTGCACGAACACTGCGTTAAAGCAAACTGTGCAGCTTCACAATCTGACGGACCTTAAACAAAAACACCTTCTGAGGCTCATGTCCTCTTCCTCCTCCTTCTGCTCAAGCAAACTTTCAAAATCTATTTCCTCTCCTTGCATTTACTTGTCAACCGATGCTAACTAAACTCCAGCCCTGTGGCTTCCACAGAATCATTATTTCAAAGACACGAATGGCGAGTTGTCAGTGAGCACTGCAGACGCCCCAGTCAAGGGACCATCTTGTCAGGACCAGCAGCGTTGGCCTTTCTCCTTTTCTCAACTCTCGTATTCTGATTTGGTGATACCGCCAGCTTCTCCTGGATTTCTCTTTTTCCCATCAAGCCTCATCTGCCTTCTCCGAATTTACCCATGACCTCCAGGGGTTGCTCCCATCTCTTTTTGCTTCCCAAGTAGCTTTCCAGTTTATATCTCATGGCTTCAAGGACAACCCAGGTACCCATGGCTTCCCATCTGCATTCTCAGCCAGATCTCTTCTGTCCGGATCAGAGCTCTATCTATCCCCAGCATGCCCTCCATCTGACGCTTTGAAAACACATGGAAGTTGGCATTTTGCCAAACGTATCATTCTGCCCAGCAACCTTCTCTTGGGAATCTCGGACACAGAGAACAGTAGCCTGCGACCTAACTGTCCAGCTATAAGTTCAAGGGGCGTTCACTCTACCCTCCTTCCATACTTGATCTCCAATCAATACAGCTCATCCTGTTTCCTAAGTACCTTCTGTTTTGTTCATAGTCATCAGCTGCTACTGTCACTATTTTGGTCTAGTCTGTCGTCCCTTCTCCCCAGCGTTATAATCGACCACCTGCTAGCTGGTCTGCTTGCTACCAGAATCAACAGGAACAATTAATATGATATTTAATGTGACATTAAAGAGGTGTCTTCTTGATTCTATCCCAAGTAAATTTTCTTTTGTCACAAACATATATGTAGACATTGTGACATTATAAACTTGAAAACAACATTTGGGTTTCACGCCAAGTTTTTCCCATAGTATAGAGACTGACCTTTAAAAAAAGTGCAGTGCAGTCTTCTGAGAGGTTGTGTATGAATGTGCAGGTGAGCATACATGCATGTGTGTGCAAGGGTGTGTGTGTGCGTGTGTGTGTGCATAGACCAGAAGTTAATCTTAGGTATCATTTTAGGATGCAGTTCACCTTGCTTTATAAGACAGGGACTCTTGCTGGCCTGGAGCTTTCCAATTTGGCCAGTATGGTCTTAGAGTTCTGCCAGTCTCTGCCTACTGGGGTTGTGAGTGAGCCACCACATCTGGCTCTTCAATGCGGGTTCTAGGGAATGGACTTGGGTCCTCATGCTTGCATAGAAAACACTTTGCTGCCTGAGCCATCTCCCCAAGTCCTCAAAGGCTTTTTACTGCTTAACAATAAAGCCCAGGCTCCTTAACACACCCTGATCAGTATTCAACACCTTCCCATGTCCACCTTTTCAAACTCCATTCCCCTCTCCCTCCAAACCCTCTTTAAGCTAACAATGCCTTTCAACCCATAACCTGTTTTGGAGGCTACAGATTTTAAACTCTCTTCTCTGGGCTTTGTGCCACTCTGTCCTGTTGGCCAGAAGAGAAGACTTGCTTGTGTTCATTGTCTTACTCCCTGGTTAATCATGTAATTCTCCAGAAAACCCTCCTGGTGACTTTTAACTATGTGGCTTGTTTCCTTTGCATGCTCAGCGGCTCTGCGCATCTCCTCTCTCAGCACGTTTACCGCCCCACGATCGCTAGCCTAATTATGTGTTCTTCCCTTAAGACACGACCTTTAGAGGAGGGAAGAGTCCAATCCATGCTTGTCCTTGCTATTCAAAGTTCATGGACGATGGTCTGCACATAAATAAAAGAAGCGTGCTGAGTTGGGATCCTTTTTGGATTTCCTGTGGTTTATAGAAGTCTAAAAACCTAGGTTCTCAGGAAGGAGGAGACCCCATTGCTGTTAGGGAATTGGAGAGACTGAGAAACTCTAAAGTGAGGGTGCTAAGGCCCACGGTTGGCTCTCTTTCTCAGTGCTGTCCGTCAGTCTCATCCTTTCTGGTTATCATGGAGAAACGTAAACTCCCAGCTCATCAACTGTGCCAGTGATGGCCCACAGAGCTTGCCTACATGGCAGGCAGATCTTGCCTTTATGGAAAAGGATGGTGCTTCCATTTACCACCAATGGACTGCTACACTACACAACAAAGACAAGGCTTCATGCACTCTCAGGTTGCATTTCTCTGCTCCAAGAATACCAAATGTACATCCCTTAATCATGTGACCTGCTAGGAATCCCTAGTAGAGAAGAATTAGTGATCTAAGATTAGCAAAGGGGCTTTCCATCTTGAGCGTCAGGAACAGACTTCCAGAAGAGCCCAGCAGCCTACAGTATCAGGTTCAAAGCCATAATCCAAAAATTTCAGTATAAACTGTCTTCTCTATCCAAGGAGTTTTATCTAAAGATATGGGCTTGCTGGAAAGGGTTCGTAATGTCAGCAGTGACTCTGGGTCATGGGTGTTTTGGCTTTATGGAAAAGGGGCAGCCTGGAGCAAGATGAAGCACTGACTCCCAGGCCAGAGTTAAGGGCTGGCTTGCTGCTGCTGCCCTGGAAGCTTTCAGCGTAAGAAGCACTTTCAGCAGAATGAATGTTAGGCTCAGGAGCCCAAGGAGAAGTCTCTGCTTCTGGGAGCCCTTACTATATCCTGTCCCCAAATCCTGTTCTGTATGTATTAGCTGACACAGAAGACCCATGTGCAAAAGCAAGCCGGTTATCTCTGCGTGCCACCGATGGAGTGCTACTGTTTCTGGCTCAGTGCTACGGCTGTCAGCTGGGGAGGGCTGAGTGCCAGCGTGACTCACAGGTGGTAGGGAAACAGGCAAGCACTGACTGCTGTCTGTGAGTTGCTGTCCTAACATACCGCTTCTTGTATCAGGAGTGTCTGCTAATACAAGAAGAGAGGGACCGGAAAGCAACCTTGGTTTCTGTGACTCAATTAAGTGATAATACTTCGGTCACTTACAAAGACGGTGGATGGAAACATCTCAGTTTGGGAAAGAATGAAGCATTCTCAGGAGAAACTGTCAGTTCAACAGTTTAACATGAAAACTGCACAGGGAAGTTTCTTGTCTTACACAATTGACAATAACAAAGTTAAGCCAACATATAATTTTATAAATAAGATATACAGGTATGTAAGCCTTTACCATGGCTTTGGTCTGTGTTTTGTTTCCATATAGTACCATCTTGAGGATCCTTTATTTGAGGATGTGGGTTTTGCCTCCATCAGCACCTGCCCTTCTAGTTGCTTCTACCACTAACCTCGCTAATAGTCTTAAGTTCTTTGACCTCTCTGCAACTTGAAGTCTATTGGCTCTTCTAATTCTTGCCAATCTACTGGAGCTCCCTTTTCTAATCTAAATGTCTATCTTAACCCTTGCTACCTTCCAAAGGACACATGAAAGTTCCTAGTGACCATGAAAATTTTACTTGAAAATAAGTTAATAGCAAATATAACAAAGTTAAAGTCTTTTTGTTGATGTTGTTTTGAGACAGGGTCTCACTATGTAGGCCTAGTTGGCCTGGTACTCATTATGTAAAAGGTCTTCTTAGGACTGTGCTAACAGGTGTGAGACACCCTGCCTGCCTCAGAAGTGTCTTTGAATGGGATTATTACTAAATGTTATTCCTAAATCCAATGTACTTGTAGGAGAAAGAAAAGGACTTGAGACCCAGAGAGACACAAAGGAAACAGATGGAGTTACAGGCAGAGATGGAGCACAGCAATGGGACAAGCAATGCTGGCATAGTCAGCAGCAGGAGAGACAGAGGTGGAAGGACTTCTTTATCAGAATTCCAGGAGGAGCCAATCCTACTAGTGTCTTGACTGTGGTCTTCAGACTGTGAGCCAACTCATTTCCATGGCTTTATACCACTGAGTTTATGGGCAAATTGTTACAGAAATCTTGGACATGAATACAAATCCTTTCCTTTCTTTTTCTTTTCCCTTTTTCTTTCCTGTTTCTCTTTTTACTCAATTGGCAAAATTCTGACCTAGGATGGCTCCCATAGCTTTATCCAAAGCAGCGATGGACAGCCACAGCTAATGAAAATGATGATTGGTGATATATTGGTTATTTTCTAGTTGCTGTGTCCAAACACCTGATAAGAAATAGCTTGGAGGAGGCTCACAGTGAGGGGATGTAAGTCCACGGTGGTGGGATGGTATGGTGGCAGGGCAATGGGGATGGTACGGTGGCAGGGCAATGGGGATGGTATGGTGGCAGGGCAATGGGGATGGTACGGTGGCAGGGCAATGGGGATGGTACGGTGGCAGGGCAATGGGGATGGTATGGTGGCAGGGCAATGGAGATGGTACAGTGGCAGGGCAATGGGGATGGTATGGTGTCAGGGTAATGGGGGTGGTGTGGTGGTGGGGGCTTCATGAAAGCAGGAGCTTCCAGCAGATGCCTGTTCACATCTCTGCTGATCTGGAAGCAATGGAGGAGACCAGCAAAGATCTGGGTTTCTGTGTTCCTCTCTGCAGCATCCAGTTTTAGCTAGAATTCTCTATCTTTAATATATGACACACTTTGGACCCTAATGGGGTTCTTTATAGTTTACTACACCTCTTTTCTTTTTTTTATTTATTTATTTTTTCTTTTTCCACTTCAGCTGTTATTCTACACCTCTTTTCAGTGATGTTTGATCATCCTGTCCTGATTTCAAGGAAAAAAAAACCTTTAGTTGATTAAGTCAGGATTTCTCCTATCCCTGAAGATGCATTCTCTTAGTCACTACCCCCCCCATTCAGCTTCCTAGGACGTACGAGACTTCAGATTGAAATCTGAACACACTCTCTGACCGAAAAAACCCACTGCAAAGACTGCTCTACCCATTGCCATAGCCCTGAGCGAACTGTCTTACTAGCTTCAATAAGAGTAACTGAATAATGACTTTTCTTTAAAAGGATACACATACAAAACAAACATATACACAGCAGCTAAATGCGGCTGACCAGTCTGCACTCTTGTAATCTAGGAATCCTCTTGTATAGTTCTCATATTTGTGACTTATCCAAACATAGGAAAGTCAACATTTTTAATTATATACCAGAATACAATTCATTGTTTTGACTATTCCTATGTTGTCAAATTATCCCTTTGGGCTAAGAACTAGCCCAGAAAGTTTTTCCTCTGCAAAAGTAATAAATAACATTCTGGAATCCAATTAAGAAGAAGGGATACTACAGGGTGAAACATGGGATTTACAATAAGTTAGAATAGCTTCAGCAACATGGTTTGCTCATCCATCTATCATGGTAAAAAGTTGTTCTATAGTGCACCCTTCTAATCCAGGAGTTGTCTATTTTTATTGATGTATAATCTTACTGATTTTTGGAGAATTTCTTACATGCCTATAATGTATTTTGACCATATTCACATGCCTCTCCTCCCCCTAACTCCTCCCAGAGCTCTCTGTCAATCCTCATGTTCCCTCTCTTTTTTGTGTAACTAACAGAGTCCAATTATTACTGCTCATATATATGTGGGTGAGGAGACATCCCATGGAGCAAGGGCAATTACCAGGGCTCCAACTTTAAAAATAACTCCTCAGCAGAAACCAATGTCTATAGGCCCTCAGAGGACACTTCCATTTCCTTCCTGTTCTACTGTCTTCTGCCTTACATCCCTGACAGAGTACATTTCATTTAAGTTTCCTCTCTACTTCATTTTCATTTTTTTTAATGGGCATGAACTCTTCCCTGCTCCATGCTGGGATGTTGACAAGCTTGATCTCATGAAGGTGTTTTGTAGGCAACCACAACTGCTGTGAGCTCATGTCTACAGTGGTCCTGTCAAGACCAGAGGAGGACAGTTCACCCCATTTCTCCCTGACCTCTTTTCCCTCTTCTGTGATGGTCTCTGAGGTTTGGGGTAAGGAGGCATGATAAGGAGGACCCTTTCTGGTTGAACACTCTGTAGACACTGATTCTCTGCACTCTGACCTTTGTGAGTTTCTGGAGTAACAGCCAACCATTGCACAAAGAAACTTCTCTGCAGTGGTCTGAAAGCTGCACCTAGGCTCAAGTATACAGCTTTAGAGGGCAGTTTGCAACTATGTCCATTTAGGAGCTGTGTCTTTAAAAAAAGAGACAGAAATCACATCTAAATGACATTCTTAGCTGCCAAATCCAACAGCCTGGTTATGGTGACCACCACAAGAACAATGAGAAGGATTTAAAGTCAGGGAGTCTGCTGGCTATAGACTGGGAGACTTCTTCTCAAAATAGCTTTACATGCAAAGTTTTCAGATTGTTAATATTTCATGAGCTATCTGATACCATCACATTTGCCTCTGTCCCCGGGGCAGAGTCGGAGTGAAGGGACTGCTCCAGAGGGGCAATGATTTAGAAACTCATGAACTGACAAGCACAAGCTCATTCTCACCTCAGAAACCAGCAAGTCAGAGCTATGGGGCTATGCTGCCGAGGGAGCAGGTACTGGGAGTGTCCATCATGAGAACTATGCCCATCTCAAAATCTTCCTGGTTGTTACTCTAGTTTCTTTGTGTGGCTGGATTTGTTGACGGACATTCAGGCCCAAGAAGCCGATTACTTAAGAGTTTCATTTGTGAGAATGGCAGAGGACAGAAGCCCAAGCAATAGAGGAGAAGCTAGCTTTGAGGAGAGATAACAGGATGAGTTTCTAGAAAATGGTGGGAGAAGACAACAAAAGCCTAGAAGAGGGCCCAGGGAGTGACAGGATCCATAAAGAGAAACAAAGGGCTATACATACACTAACTTGTAGTATTCTCAGGTCATATTCTGACTCCTTAAGCCCCGGTATGAATGTAGGTAGATGTGTGTCTTTGGAGACCAGCTAGGTTTAAATAAGGTCAAGAGATCGTGGGGCCACTGATAAGTTTCCCCCTCAGATGACACCCAGACAGCATTCTCTCTGTGCATACCCAGAAAGAAGGTCCGTGAGCGTGTAGTGAGATGGAGACCACTGACTAGCCCATCAGTAGGTTTCCAAAAGAAACCAACAAGGTTTGTAACTTTACCTGGGACTTACAGCTTCTGTGACCGTGAGAAATAAGCATCTTTTATTTAAGCCATCTAGTGGGGAGTATTTTGGTATACCGACCCAAGACTACCACAAAATCAAATCCATTCTGCACACATTTCTTACCATCTCCTCAAAAACCATCAAGATAAAAACTCCTTGTCAGTCGGGCCGTGGTGGCGCACGCCTTTAATCCCAGCACTCGGGAGGCAGTGGCAGGTGGATCTCTGTGAGTTTGAGACCAGCCTTGTCTATAAGAGTCAGTTCCAGGACAGGCTCCAAAGCTACAGACAAACCCTGTCTTGAAAAATCAAAAAACAAACAAACAAACTCCTTGTCGTTGTCTACACATTTTTCTCTCCACATCCTCATGTTCTTAAAAACAGCCACCTGCTTTGCTCATTAAGTCTCCACAAACAAAAATTCATGTAAAGGACTGATTCTCCTGTTTTGTTGACGAGGAAGCTGAGATATAGGTAAATAAATTAAACAAGCTCCTATAGCCAGCAAGTGCCAGAACCTGGATTTGAACCCAGGAAGCCTGGCTCCAGGAATGACGACTTGTGGCTGAGCTTATCTCCCCCAACATTTCCCAGCGGGCCACTGAGCTATGAAACGCATGGCTAGCTTCCCAGTGCGGTGAGAATTCACTTCCATTCTTTGTTTTTCTGCCTAGTCCAAGAATCATTTATTCATGATTCTTTCTCCATGTAATAACCTGATCTTATCTGCCAACGACCGTACATAAGTCATTTTTTGCTGGGTGTTGACTTTTACTGGAGCAGTGACAATCGGTGAATAATAAGAAATGGATTGTCAGGGTTGGAGTGAAATTATTCAATTATAGAAAAGGTGGAATTCCAAGTCCAGATTATTTATAGATCAAACAAAAGCAGTCATTTTTAAATTAAAAAAAAATAGCCAACAAGAGCAAAGAAAAACCTCCATGAGAGAAGAGACATCAGCTGAGGCTTAAGAACCAGTCCTTACCATATCAGCAATTATTAAAGGCGAGCGCAATCCCAAGGCTGGAGTCTCTGCTTTGGGTCAGACAGCTGATGGAAATCAAATCCTCCAAATTAAGATGCAGAGTTCAACTCAATGAACAGCCAATGAGAAAGAAGGCCAGCAGCCACCTTACCTGCTGATGTGTGCTTGAACTTTTCACTTTTCTTCTTCCTCCATTTCCAAGGCTTGAAAATCCTTCCCAGGTTGGCAAACTTACTCCTCCTCCGGATAGGTGGGGTGTGCGTACCAGGGACCAGCGAGTCAGAACGCATGGCTGCCAGCCTCTCCACTTCCTCGGCTTGTTTTTCCCAAGAAAGCGATGGAAATCAAGAGAAGGGGGGGAAAAGTGTTAAAATGGGAGCCTCACAGATGGCCAGCTTTTCCATGGTGACAGATAACAGAAACCACGTGACTTGAGCTCCGTTTGCCTTTTGGAATGGAAGTCACACCGACATGTTCTGAAAGCTTGGGGACAGTCAGCCAAACCCTAGCGATCTAGAACACCTTTACAGAATTTGCTAATATTTAAAGAGGCAGGTTCTTATTGCGACGTACAGGCCTCCTAGTTTCAAGCAACACTCCCGCTTCAGCCTCCTGAGTAGCTCGGATATACGCAAGCTACCACTATCCCAATCAGATGTATTCAGCCTTGACTAAGGTGGCAGGGAAGGGGGATGAAGATGTTAGGGGCTCACCCGGCAGGTGACAGAACTCCCCAGAGGCCAACTGAAGACTCACAGGAGAGTCGGTGTAACTATTAGTGTGGTAATTTCTCACCCAATATATGGCGGGTATAGCCTCGCTAGAATTGCTTGTTGAGAAGAAGGGAGGAAGAAAGCGTTCATCTGCTTTCTGTTCTGGTGCTGCTGTCTCCACCCCCCACTGCTTGCTGCTTCTTACTGCCCTGCTGCTGGATTCAGGCTCTCGAAGCACTGAGATTTGGACAGGGAGCAGTCCCCTCCTTTGGTAAATGGACAATATTAAAATCATTCACACTTCCATTAGAGTTTTCCAATGGCCCCACTTCCCTTTATCCTGGAGTCTTGCTTTAAAATGTTTCTAGGCTGTGAGCCCTGGGAAACTCTTTAGAGAACATGTAAGACTGGCCCCAATAGCCACATTGTTATAGTTTGGATTTGGAGTGTTCCTCCAAAGTCCGATGTGTTAAGCTTGGTCTCCAGTCTGTGGTACTATCAGGAGGTAGCACAATCTTTAGAAGGTGGGGTCCACTGGGAGGAAGTTCAAGGGTGTGCAATCTTTAGAAGGTAGGGTCCATGGGGGGAAGTTCAAGGGTGTGTCCTTGAACAGGGTATTTGGACTCCAACTTTTCCTCTTCCTGTCTCTTTGCTTCCTGGCAGTCAGGTGAGCGGGAAGCTTTCATCTACCATATTATTCCTGTCTTCATAAGAATTTGTTCCCTGGTCTCCTGCATCAAACGCAGTCCTTGAGAGCTTGACCATGGGACTGGAGAGTTTGCCTGTTGGGGTTTGAACATGCTTTTGACATAGGCCTCCCATTCACTCACAAATACCGATGGAATCAACAATGTGTCACGAGGTGTCCTGGGGCAGTCATACTGATGAGAAGGGACAATGTGGGAGTTTCTGAGCGGCAGGATTTAAGGGTTACCGATGCATCTGGGAGGCATGTAGAAATTAAAGTCTATTCATAGGTCACATGACTGACTGAGCAACCTGAAGGGCAGGAGATGGATCACTCCCAATGCCCAGATTCAGGTCAGCAGAATGGAACCTTCATTATTAACACAATGAACACAGTGGGAGGCACAGTTTTGGGGGTGGGGACAACAATGATTGAACATGCTGAAATAAAGAGGGCACCTAATCCTTCACCTACAGGTGCTCTCAGACCGAGGACAGGGTTACATCCTGATAAACTGTCACTAATTAAAATGCCATTCAATTCCAGACACACTGACTGCATGCGACCTATGAGGTGTTACTGCTTAGCAAGAGAGAGAACTGCAGAGCACTGCTGTTTCCCCTTGTGGCTGACTTACAAGAAACGGTCCCTGATGCTGTGGGCATTGCCAGAGAGGATCTGACCCAGCATTACCAGCCAAGGAAAAGATCTCGACTAAAAAGGCAAAGTACAGTTTCTACTTCATGCATCACCTTTACACCACTATAGTTGAAAGACCCAAAGTCTAACCAGGTATAGCTGGGGACCATCTGTATATGATTCAACACATAGATGGCTCTTCTTCCCTATTGTTTGATCAACTGACCACTTAATACTATGATGGACACTGTGGTCACTTCTGGGGAAGAGAAAAAGATGAAGTAGATGTAACCGTGAGAGCACATGTCAGGAGCAGAGGAGACAGGGGTCGGCGTGTCCATCATTGCAACAGGGGCATCCAGCCTAAAATCTAAGAGATGACTGTTCATTCCCAGTGCTGGAGAGAGCTCATGTTTCTAGGTTTTGATAGAGAAAAGCAATTTTCTCTCCTGGACACAAAAAATGGAGAGAAGCAGATGCCTGGCAGAAGAACACACCCAAGAGGGTTGAAAACATGACCCATCTTGGAACAAAAAGGGGCTGAATCCAGCAGTGACATCAACGGAGAACTGTCATTGGAGTCTGGAACCAGCTCGCCTGAACTCCTGGCAGGACTTTATTATGCATTTGTGTTTTTATCTCAGAATCAGAAGGGAAAGTATGGCAAGTTTTAAAAGGGTACCTGACCGCACTGTATGTATCGGATGTTCACATCTTACTAGAGACTGGGGCTATAACAGAACAGAAGGACATACTGACTGGTAAGGTTATACCAGGACATAGAGCAGACAATCGGCCCCGAGCCTGAGGTATAGAAGATGATACATGCTTTGGGGCAAACCCCACCCAAAGAATGAGTGCGATCTAGTACAGCACATCAAAAGTTCTCAGAGGAGGGGCTTGGTTTTAATTGTCGTGTGTTTCCATGCAAACTGTCTCTCAAAGGTTTCTGGTACTAAATGCTCAATTTAGCAGTGATTATAGATGGGACTCTTGGTAAATAAACTATAAGGCCTCTGACTTCATCAGTGGGTGAGTCTAGCAACAACTTCCTAATTTGATGGCATCACTGGGAAATGGTGGGAATTAGGAAGTGGGGCCTAATTGGAGGAAGCAGTCACTGGGACCAAGTCTTCAAAGAGACTGTATCTCTAGATCCTCCTAGTCCCCTGTCTCTGTGCTTCCTCACTGTCACGAGGTGAGCAATTCTCCTTCACAACACACCCTTGCCAGATATTCTGCCTTACTGTGGGCCCAATGCTGACCACAGATCCAAATTTCCAAACTGCAAGCCAAAAGACATTGTAAAAACTGTTCATCTTAGTTATCTGTCAGAACAGCACAAATGCTAACTAACACTATTGTTATACAACAGCAATCGGATGTTTCATAGGAATATCACTGTAAACAGAGACTCTACTTTTGTTCCCAGCTGCCCAGACCAGAATAAACATATAGAAACTATATTAATTACAACACTTGTTTGGCCAGCATCTTAGGCATATACCTAGCTAGCTCTTACATCTTAAATTAACCCATTTCTATTGTTTTATATTTTACCACAAGGTTCGTGGTTTACCAGTAAGGTACTGGTGTCTTTCTTCTTCAGCAGCTACATGGCGTCTCTCTGACTCTTCCTTCTTTCTCTCTGCATTAAGATTAGTTTTTTCCACCTAACTCCATTCTGCCCTACGATAGGCCAAAGCAGCTTCATTATTAACCAGTGGTAATAAAACATATCCATAGCATACAGAGGGGGAATCCCACATCATATCACTGCAGCAGACAAGGAGAAACACATTGGAATATATGGAAAAGGTGCCAAAGAGAATAATCAGAAGGCCTCTGTACTCACGTTCCCTAGTACCTAGGAAGACATTGCCAGAAATTCAGAAATAACAGATGTGTTTCAACCAGGGGCATACCAAAGGAAGAATGACTAAAGTTTGGGGTTTTCATGACAATGATGTAATGTCTTTAAATAAACATTGACAAGAAAGGAAGAAGTAGAATATATTGGCAGCTCAATGTCAAGGACTTTGGGCCCAGATAATATGACTTTTTTTTTTTTTTTTAACCAAAGGTTGACTTTTATAGCCCAAGGTTTTGGGGAACTATTTTAGGAAATTTTCCAGGTGGGAGAGCAGAAACAATCTCATCTTTAGGGCACATTTCAGGATTCAGGACAGGCGAGAGGTGGAGATACTGGGAAGAGGGTGAGAAGTTTAGGGATCGGGGTTTCTAGGAAGGAGACGAGAAGGAGGGGTCAGCACGCACACCAGTGCTCAGCACCTCAAGTCTTCATTGCTGAAAGCTTAACCGAGGCTCGCATCGGGTCAGACCTAGGCAGAAAGGAGATTCCTCCAGCAGCCCTGGGGAGGGCAGATGGAGGCTGTGGGAAGAAGATGAAGGTTTGGGAGACTGTCTATAAGCATGCATTGCAGATCACCAAGAAGGCGTTAAAATGAAAAAGAAATTAAAAGCAGGCTATAATAAAAATTGAAAAAGAAGCCACTAGAATGGGCAAAGTGAGCTGTGGGGCAACAGCGCATTTGGACCTCTATTTCTTTAGACAGTACCAGCTGCTTGAGTTGCCACTTCTGCAGTGGCAGCAGCTGGATTGGATGGCCGATAGAGTTTAGATCTGGACGTAGGAGAAGTAAGCGGCTCCCCTCCATGTCCTCAGTAGCAGCTCATGCCCCCAGGTTCCTGTCCTGTTTGCATCCCTGCCTTGATTTCCCTCAGTGATGAAGTGTGGCGAAGAATTGTGAGCTGAGAAAAACTCTTTCCTCTTCAAGTGCTTTTGGTCACGGGTTGCACTATAGCAATAGGACAGTGACTGAAGTTGTTCTCAGCTGCATCTTTAAGCAACGGATAAAAACGGTTCAGAAATTGTTGCATTAAAATAATTGCAATCAATTAGGAAGGCTTTTGTAAACCCAGAGTGGCAAGCAGCAGAGAAAACATTAAAAGGACATAATTATAAGTCTAGTTAAACGAAACCTTGATAAGTGTATTATTAAACTCAAGATACTTAGCCCATAAGTGCAGAAGATTGCTGAGCCAACCAAGCTTAATTAATTTGTACTTTAATCACTCATGCTACATTTTCATCTATTCATCTGGTGACAGAGGCTAGCTCTCAAACCTGACTGCTCTGCCATCAGATAATAAAACTGGAAGGCACAAGGCCAACTTGTGAATACAGTGTAAAAAGGAAGAAAACCAAAACAGGACAGAGCTCAGAATCAAGTACTCTCCTGACACAGGGATGTGAGAGACAATGGGATAAAGGCAAGAGGAAGGGAAGGGGTGTGGGCCAGAAGTACTGTTGAAATCAACCTCCTTTAACACACATCGCAGAAAGGCTGCTTCGCTCAAGCTCTCTGTTCTCAATCTCATAGATAGCTTTATCAGGCAGCTGGGGCGGGGAAGGGCACTCACCCACACAAGAATCAACTCCAGGGTCTAATACAGGAAGGGGAATGATGAACCAAGAGATGGGAAGCCAGGCAGCTGAGCTAACTCAGAGCCTGCCGACAGAGGGGCTTACCAGCAGCAGATCCAAGGAGATAGTCTTTAATAGGCAGCTAAGTCTTCCTGTATGACAACCGGATTCTGTCCAGTCTACAGGGAAATGGTTGGAAGACGCTGTTTTGCTTTCTCCTTAGAAATTCAGGAAAGGTCATAGTTGACTTCTGCATGATTTTAGTCCAGATGAACCCAAAACATCTGTACGTGCTGGTGCCGGGACCAACCCTTCGTGTTACCTGGGGCACTCTGTGGGCATGTGTTGACAGCAGATAGGTACAGCACTTCACCTGGCATCCTTACTGTTGCATTTCTCAGGGTGGCTGGGCTATTGAAACGCCCCTCCCCTCTTGAGCTTTCCCCCCTCTCCATGTTGGAATGTCTATTGGCTTGGTCTTGTGCAGGCAGCCCCAGCTGCGTGAGTGAGTTCATGAGGCCAACGACTGTGTCATTTCCAGATGACATTGTTCTTGAAGAAGTTCTTCTACCCCTGATTCTGAAATCTTTCTGTCTCATCTTCTGCAGTGTCCCTAGAACCTGGGGGTGGTGGTGTGTGATATGGAAGCTCCATTTAGGGGAGGAGGGGTGGCCTGGGAGAAGTTGGAGTGGAGGAGTAGGTGGGTATATGATCTAAATTCACTGTATATGTGTATGAAAGTATAAAAAAATAATAAAATGCCCCCTTTGAGGATGGCACCGATGGCCCAGTGAGCAGAAATTGTACAGCCTCCAACTGGGCCACAGGTCAGAAGGAAGACGTGGTCTGTACTATTTGATGTCTACCTGGAGAGGAGAGAGACAGAAGGAGCAGGACATGTGGGCCTCTTGAGAAGCTGCCCCTGTGTGCCAAGTGGATGATCCAAAATAAAACCCGAATAGGGTTTTCTGTTTCTTATCTAGATAGGTCAGTGCTTCCCTCAGGTTTTGACGGGAATGGCAATGGCAGGAGCAGTGAGGACGAGGATGATGACAATGATGCCACCAATGACTTAAGTGTTTGAATCTGAGACGTCCCCCAAAGGCTCACGTGGTCAAGGCTTGGTTCCACACGGTGGCATTTTTAGGACAATGCAGACCCTTTCAGAGGTAGGGCACGGTGAGAAGAAAGGTTTCTGGGAGTTTTACTTGAGGGAGGGTGTCAGAGCCCTGACCCCCTCCCATCTCTGTCTTTGCTTCCTGGCTGCCATGAAGTAAGCAGACTTTCTGAGCCTCCACCACATTGCCCTGACTCAGCGCAGGTCCATTGTGACAGGAGCCTGTGAGTATGATATCTCTGAAGGCATGGATAAAATTAAAAGTTCCTTCTTTTTTACCCAAATAAGACCAGCACAAGCTCAGTCCCATCAACATTCCATCATGGATAGGGGTGGGCTCATGGGACTCTATGTCTCCTTGGGAAAGTCTGGGCAGTCAATATTTGCTTGGTCAGAGGGAGCCACTTTGCTTGGTGGTAGAGCCACAGGTAGGTTGCCTGTACTTCATCTAACACACCCCATTCCGGGTTCATGCAGACAGCTCTAATGAGACTTAGTGCGTCACCAAAAGAGATATAAAAGTAGACGCTGGCTACTTGGAAAATAAAAAAGCATTCAACCAGAGGGGGAGGGGATAAAATAGACTAATTAATAGTAAAGCTGATCAGATGAAATGGTATGCATACATAAAATTATAAAAGCAAACCAGACCCTTTCCTTCTCGTAAGTTAATTTAATTCAAGTATTTGACACAGCGGCAGAAAACACAATGACAACGATGCCAGGGACGATGATGATGGTGACGGCACCAGTACTAATGACAGCTGCTCTTTCTTAGCCACTGCATCCGAGCCAGCCCTGGGCCAAGCACTTGTATTAATTACATCACCTTCTGAAACCCGCACCCTGCTCTCGGAGTCTGGGTCACACAGTGTCCCCACTGAATGACTGGGAAAATACTGGGACGGGCTATTGAATAGGAAGCAGCAACTGCCCAGAAGCAAAGAAATGCATGCTTTTTAATTAAGACATGCCTATTTTTAAAACATCTCTCCCCTGTGTGAAGGTCTGGCTCATCAAGTTTGTGTCACTGACCGAGCCATAGGAGGGCTCCAGGGCTGAGGAAAGCCATGGGCTTCTGGACATGAAAAGGTTACAAAGCAGATGCCAGGATGAACAGATTCGACAGGCATGTAATCTTGCCCTAAAATGCATCCTATTCCTACCCGTCTGTAGGTTCTGTGGAGAATGCCCACACTGGGACACCAGGGCACGAGGGGCTGTAGGACATTCTCTACCAAGTGCCTTTGCTATGAACTATGGTTAGAAGACAAGAAGATACCCGTTTAGACCGGAATAAGCTTGCACCTGCTTCACTTAGAAAATGCTATACATCATGTACAGTGAAAAGACTGTTAATTTTGAAGCCAAGATGGTGCAGGTTCAGATTTACCACCTGGGGGATCCTGGTGGACTTGAGTTCTTTCTCACCTCCATCGGGTGACAACAGCTTCATTCTAGTGGGTTCGCAAAGAACCTGGCTTTAATCCTAACACTAGACGTAGGCATGTGGCCCTGTGCTGGCCAGTTACCTTCTCCCTGCAGTGATTAACTCAAGGATGAGACTCCGTTCAGGATCTTGCTGGGACTCTTCAGAGACGGGGAGGATTCGTGTGGAGTTACACACTAGATGTGCTATCACCATAGTCAGTACTGGAGCTGAAAACTGAAAAATCTTGAGCTTTGGTTAATAGTGAATGAACCTCATAGTCTCAAAACAGCCCATAAGCTTCAAGAAGGTATATGCTCTTGTTAAGAAGGTATGATCTTGTTATGTCAACTACTTTACATTTCCTAAGCGGGGTCCTGGAACGATGATGAGGCTGTTTCTAGTTGAGGAATGTAGAGCACAGCTAATAGGCCACAACTAGGTTCCATTTAAACCTACGATCACACAGACTCAGTGTTAAAACTATCAAGATGCCTAGATGTTGTCAGCAGAGCTCCTCCTGAGACGTTCAACACAAAATTCCAGTTACAGCTCCAGGAATTTAACCTTCAACCACTGACATGCGTCATGACTACAGAATCCTACCAGACAGGCTGTCACTCACTTGATCCACAGAATGTGTGTGACCGGGGAACAGAGCTTGTCTGTTTAACTTGTGAATGAACGTGCAAGGCACATGTTAATCCACAGACAATCCTTAGCTAACGTGAACTCTTTGTTTCTCAGGTCTAATGTTCTTACAACGAAATAATTTGTGCCTTCCAGAGTCAAGTCAAACTTCAGCTAAGGCTGACTTCTCCTACAGAGGCCAGTGAATTCTTTCTGTTAAGTCAGACAGTAAACACACTGTCGGCTTCATGGACCAGACAGCGTCCTTTGTAAATGCACAATTCCGATATCGCCCCTGAAGGCAGTCATAGGCCAATCTATACAGTGGGCAGCACAGTGTTCTAATATAACCTTATTTATAAAAAACAAGCAGCTGGTTCTCAGAGCCACATTCTCCAACCCTTGTCCTGTACCTCAGAGCTTCAGGTGATCTTCCTGACATGCTGAGAAGAGAGGCTGCCTTAGAATTGAATCAAGACAGGAGAAGAGAACAGAGAAAGACTTGGTGACAAGACACTGTTATGTCACATGGAAACTTGGATCGCTCAGAACCTGAAACTATTCAAACCCTGGACACCTTTCTCACATGAGTCAATAGCTCCCTTTCCGAGTTAGGTTAGGCTGTGTTAGGTTAGGCTGCGTTAGGGCTCTCTCTTACTTGCAAACCAAAGGAAAGCGCATGGAATTCTTAAAACCATACACAATCTCACCTGAGCTAAGAGTCTCCGAAGCGGTAAATCCCAAAGACTACTGTCTCTGTAAAGGAGGGATGGTGCCAACTTAGAAGGATTACCAGGTGTTTTGAGCTGGGTCATAATGTTCCCGTAAGTTGTGTGTTTAAGGTACAGTATCAGCTGGTGGTCCTTCTGGCACGTGGTGAAACTGTCAAGAGGTGAGGCCCGCTGGGAAGAAGTTAGGACCATGGAGCCATGGCCTGGAGGGGGATTTTGCGATCCCATCCCCTCCTGTCTCTCTCTGTGCTTTCTGGTCACTGTGAGGTGAGCAGTGTTACCCTGCCACGTGCTTTCTACTGTGCTGTGCTGATGTTCTATGACAGTTACCCAACAACAGAGCTAGTGACCATGGACACCAGGGGCCAAATAAATGATGTTTCCTTTAAGTCTATTTTTCTCAGGTACTTTTAGCACACCAGTGGAAATCCAACCAACACAGCGGGCAGATCCTGGCAGTTCCCTTTGTGGTGGAAAGCATGTGTTTAGGAAGGGCCATCTAAATACAAAAAGGCTCTTGTGGTACCAGGTAGACAACAGGACCAACAACAGCTTCTCCGGGGATGAAGTTTATTATCCCTTCACTGCTTGCCTGGGTCTTGGGGAATGATAGAAATTTTGCTGGGTCTCAACTGTGCCTAGAGTTTCCTAACCAGTGACCTCAAACTTCACAGCACATGAGACTATTCTCTGAAATGCTGGTTAAAATGTCTGATTCCTCTTCTGTGTAAGAAGTGCTGAACATGGAACATGAGTGCCTAATTAGGAGCTCAGGTGTCTTTTGGCCTTGACCCCTCAAATCATTGGGAATTCTTTTATAATGCTCAGTGTTCATGTGGTGATTCATTCTAAGTATTAGATTCTCATTCTATCTCCTTAGATCTTCAAAACATGTTTATCCTATGGGAAATTTTTTCTAACTTTATTTCCCTTCAATTATGACTAACATACATTATGCCACATTACAAAGTGGCCTTTTAAAGGCTCCATGAATGTTTGTTATAATTTTTTTTAAGCTTTCTTTAACTCTTGGTATCCAGAGTCAATCACAGCTATGACTGGTTGGTGTTTGTCTGTGGGACATAATGAAAGTTTATATGCCCTAGTATGCCAAACAATGCAATAATTTCTTGTGTGTTGCATTACACATTTGCAAGAAGGAAGACGAAGAGGAGTCCAAGAGATTTGCCCAGAATGTGCCAACTCACAGAGGGAGTTCAAATTCCTGTCTTGGGCTGGTGAGATGGCTCAGTCAGTGGGTAAAGGTGCTTGTTGCCAAATCTAATGCTTGGAGTTTGGTTCCAGGAACCCACATGGTAGAAGAAAATAATGACCACAAGATCCCTGTGATGCCACATAAAAGGTGAAGCATGCAGACATATGCATGTGCACGTGCGCACACACATGCTTAAAAGAACACAAAGGATTCCTGAATCTATAGATTGTTCATATGGCTCACACATTGTGTTATAGGAGTGGCTTGAAGATGCTCAAGGTCTGTGTGATGGATGCCCTTTGCAAATAGACTTTCTTGCCATTGATCCTGTTAGAGTTTATACTCTCCCAAGCCTTGTATCACCCTTGAGCTGGTTCCAAGATTTCCTGGTATCAGCCTGTCTGTGGAGGGCAAGATGCCGGAGAGTCACATGAAAGCTTGCATTCCACTTAGAAACTATTTCTTAGTCTATTTCCTCTTAAGCTCTGAGTTCTCATTTCCTTCCTCGGATGACACGACAGTTTCCTCATGTGGCTCCCAGGAGCTCCCAGACCAGTGTTTCATTTTTGTGGCGACTGTGTGGAATCTAAACAAGATTTCTGGGAAGGGTATTTTTGCCAGGATATTGAATCCTGCTAAAATAGCCTTATTTTCTTTCTTCCCTTTCCAGGGGGTACATATTTTAGTTACTATCAATAGCTGTAACTGGGCTTGGCTTGACAAGAAACTTTGTTTGTTTCTTAAGAAGTGTACAAGGAATTTTCTACTCCCTTGTCTCATAATGCAGGTAGATAGTGAGTCCTGTTAGTCCATTCTAGAAGCAAATGCCCTTTCCTTAGTGCCCTATCAGTCCTCTCTCTAGTGACCTTTAATTATTCCTTTGCATGGATGATGTTAGAATTTTAACACACTACCAACAGGGTAAGCCATTGGCTAATTTTCCCCTCAAGAAGTTTTTGGGGGCTAGAGAGATGGCTCAACACTTAAGAGCATTTGCTGCTTTTGCAGAGGACCCAGGCTTGGTTCCCAGCACCCACATGACAGTTTAAAACCAGCGATAGCTCAGTTCATCCTCCTCTGGTCTCTGAAGCACCATACATGTACACAGTGTATGAACATACATGCATGCAGCAAAATACTCATACATATGAAGTAAAAATAAATAAATCTTCTTTTAAAAAAGAAAAAAAATGAATTCACCTTCAGCTTAGTGCCAATTTTTTGTATTTTTAAATTTTTATGACTAAATATATATCAGTCTCAGAATTTGGACTCTGAACATCAAAGCTGTAAGTACCCAATATGACTCAGTGCCCAAACTTTATGCAAATTAACCTCTCAGAACTATATTTCCTTAACCTCATAATTGGAACAACAGCATTTATTATCCTGATTATATACATCAACATTATATTAGCATGCAAACCTACAAGTGGTGTTTATTTAATAGGTGATCCATAAATATAGTCTGACCCTACATTTTGGTTATTGATTGCTTAGGCCTGCTGCTCTATCTTAGCTGGAGGGCATCAGAAAGCACAGTTAATGACTATGAAATGGAACCCTTCCATTCTGCAGAGAATCGCTGCTAACTGAACCGCACAGTCCCACCTGGGACTCCTCCACAAGTTGCTGAAGGGGAATTTTGCTAGAACTTGGGCTTGCAATCTGTCAACCACCTTTTCCTATTTCCTTGCAATATGGTATTTTAATTGATATAGCATCTTTGCGGTTTTCCTCTAGGTTGCATAGTGAGAATTGTTGTGACTTAAATTAGATCCAATTGAACATGCAGTCCCTACTTCTATTTCCAAAACTTACTATTGACTAGTTAATAGTAGTGCTCGGGTGGAGTTCAGGGTTGTATGTGTGCTAGGCAAGTGATATATCACTGGGCCATATTTCCATCTCTTCTTTCCAAGATGCCTTAGCACTGAAGGATGAGACATTGGGTCTAGGAAAGAAAGCATGGAATTGCAAAGAACAGACTGAATGTCTCAACTCTTGCTCTCATAGCGGTCTCTTCTGGATCTTGAGGGAAGTAGAGTTGTCCTTCTGTATCAAAGGTGCCTTACATACAGAGTCACCAAACTTTGAAAGTATTCAAAAGGACTTGGGCCTTTACTAAACATGTACACACTTTTCTTGGCATTATTCCATAAGTAATTCAATATAATGACCATTTACACATCAATGACATCATATTGCATATAATAAGCTACATAGAGATGCTTTATATCATGTAAGAGCATTGTATAGGCTCTTTGAAAACACTATGCTCTTTTACATAAGGAATTTGAGTATGCAAATATTTTGGTATTTATGGGGACTGTGGAGCTAGAGATTATAATGCACTGGCTTGACAAAATGTATTAAGCATTTATTACAAGACTATTAACAATTGAGGAAAGAGAGGAAATCCTTATTCTTTCAAGTCCTAAAATGAAACCACAAAAAAGCCAACAAGTTCTCATCTTCAGAGGAACAAAACTGAGAGGACATACTCAGAATCTACACGCTAAAAGACAGGAACCACATACCAGCATCTACACGCTGAAATCAGGAACCACGTCCCAACATCTACATGCTGAAAAGACAGGAACACATACCAACATCTACACACTGAAAGACAGGAACCACGTACCAACATCTACATGCTGAAAGATAGGAACCACGTACCAACATCTACATGCTGAAAGATAGGAGCCACGTCCCAACATCTACACGCTGAAAGACAGGAACCACGTACCAACATCTACATGCTGAAAAGACAGGACACCTTGGCTTGTGAGATTGGATGATCTTTAAGGGTATTATTCAAACCAGGGCCCTCAACTGTTTCTAAACTCAAGTTCCAAATTCCAAAACACCACCAATATCTGTAGGCATTCTTGACTGTGCTGTGGGACAATGGTCTTTTATCCTGTCACTTGTATTATTTTTAATAAAATGCTGATTGGCCAGTAGCCAGGCAGGAAGTAAAGGTGGAGCAACGAGTATTCTGGAAAGAGGGAAGTTTAAGTCTGCAGACGTGACCCAGATGCAGAGGAAGCAAGATGTGATTGCCTCACCAAACAAGGAACTAAGCCACGTGGCTAACATAGACAAGAATAATGGGCTAATATAAGATATAAAAGTTAATAAGAAGCCTGAGCTAATGGGCCAATCAGTTTTATAATTAATGTAGACCTTTGTGTGTTTCTTTGGGACTGAATGACTGCAGGACCGGGTGGGACAGAAACCTCAGTCAACATGACTGCCCAAGACTTATGTCTGCACACACACAAAAAAAGAAAACTCATTGAGTTTGACTCATGACTGGGAATGTCCAAGCAACATTCAAACTCCAGGACTGAAATTCCTCACTGTGACTGCACCCACCCCAGGGGTTCCTGACCTTCTGTCTGAATGGCAGTGTCCCTCCCTCCACCACAGCCTCCATGAAAAATACGAGTCTGGCTTTGCCTGACATCCTTGTTATTCTCCTAGCCAGTCAAGACAGTGAGGGTCAGGTGGGCTAAGGACACACACAGCTGTCTCTCCTGATGAGGCTTCTACTTTATCTACCCGAAAAGAGTCTCTATAGGGTAGAGAGCTCAGCAGAGAACAGGTGATCTCTCTATGGGAAGCTGATCTATGGAGTTCATCAAATAGCCATGCCTGCTACTGGGAAATTACTATGAAGAGTCCAGCTCTGTCTCTGAAATGTAAGATCTGTGCTATAGCATTCTCACCAACCCACAGTTCCTACCTTTGACCCAACTGCTGGGTGAGAGGTATTAATGTCTGCCAAGACCTTCTCATTGGTAATATACTTAAGTGCTTATAGTATGCAAAAGAGTCAACAGAGAGTTGACACCAACTATCTGAGTAGTGTCTTGTCATTGTCAAGCACTTGGGTAGTTATGATACCTGTGGAGCCTCTTTAGCATAAATCAACAAGCAGTGGTATGAGTATATTTGGAAAATACAAAAGGAACCATCAAAAGGCTCAATAAGACAGGGCGCCATTAAAAAAAATTTATCAAGAAGCCACTTGACAGAAATTCAAATTCCTCCAGGGTCAGCACTTACTGAAATCAAACTCAATGTTCAAGGTTGCACTTGTTGCCCCAAACTGTATTCTGCTTATCAACCACATCATTTTAAATCAGCCAGTCACGTAGGAATGTGAGGCCAAACTCAGACCACTCAAAGTGAGCGAAAGTGGGTACTGTTTATGGTTAGAAATAAAGAGAGTGGGGGCTCACACTGGGTGTACTTGCCTGCTGGATTCCTGTGGGTCCACACACCTTCCGCAAAAGTAAGACTTTTTGACTTGCCCAAATACTTTGGATAGTATGGTAACTTTTTCAAGACCCCCGACCCATTTTTCTCAGCACACCACATTCTCTTTACCAACGAAAAACTTGGCAACAGCTTGCCAAAACCCTTTTTCCTTTTCTTTTTTTAGTGAACACAAATTCATTTTTGCTCATTCAAAGACAGTTTGCTCTCCTCCTCTAACTGTAGGTGTGGCCTGTTATCAACCTTTGACCAATGAGACGTGTGCCAAAGGGTTTTGAATGATTACAGATAAGTCTAATTAAGAGGAAGAGACAAGACACTTCAGTTTTCTTTTCCAGTCTGAAGGTTCCTAGAGCAGAGACATAATGGCGGCCACCCGGCAGCCATGGAGGAGGGCAGGCACTGACTCACAGCTATGAAGAAAGTGACCGGGTAGCATCCTATGGGCCATTATCTAACAACTTTGAATGGCTACCTCTGCACCTCTTTTATATAAGAGATAAATACCCATTTACCTTATATTATCCCTATTTATTTTGCTTTTCTGTAGCTGGACTTAATCCTCATGTAAGGAAGCAAGTTGCTTCAGTATATATGAAGTGTTGGCATGTTCAAATCTTTCTTTCTCTCTGGCAGAACTTCAGAAACTTTTATAAGCTGTTCCTCAGTCTGTAATGAATCCAAATCCATTCAGGACTTTCATTCCAACACTTGAATATTCATTTAAAGGAAGCTGGTCTATCAGAAGGAACTCATGCACACATATGTATATGCACGCATACACAAGCACAGGCCTCTGACCACGTACAGCATTTTTCCTTCTCTGTGGACTTGATTTAAATCCTCGAATCTCCCGGGGCTACTCTCCTTCAGCTACTTCATTCACTCCCGTGGCTTTAATTAACATGGGTATCAGAGTAGTTCTAAAATCATACTTCTAGCCTAGAAGGGTCTCTTAATTGGCACAGTGTGTAACTCCAGTCAAGTTACTTCTCTGGTCTTTATCACATTTATAAAATGGAGATGATAACAGCATGGGGGAGAACGGGAGAGTGTTTCACACGAATAAAAGGCTTACAGGAGTGTTAAGTGAACTGGGTACCTGAAGTGAATGATTTTTAGTCTTACTCATTTTTCTCTCTCACCAATGACCGTTGTCTAGCTGCTCAGAGAGAAATTTCTTGCTTGATTTTAAGGCCAGTTTTCCTCTAACTTCCACCAGACTCAATATTTTTACCCAGACTTGTCAGAGATGGCTCTTATGTTCTAACTCTCTCTGCTTTCTTCCTTTTATAGACCAGTTACCCATATCACAGCTGCTTTGTCTATTAGGTTGTTTGTCCCCAAGTGTTCATACAGCAGCTAAGGATACCTATCATGAACTTGGATTGAGGACCCACTGTGTTCTCCCTGAACTTATGAGAGTATCCAGGGTCTTCATATCTGCTTGGAGATGGCTCACACATGCCTAATATCAATAGAAACTGGCAAACCCGGTCCTGGAGTGAACAGACATGAGATCCACGAGTTAGGGCAAATTTGTTCATTTTAAAATAGGAATAATATGTGTTTCCAATAGAGCTGTATAGTACAGAAGCCTGCCTCTAGCCAAGGTTAAGAGTCTAACAATTATTATAAACTTATAATAAAATTCACATAAATTCATGTATTAAGTGTAATAAATCTTGCATTGGTATTCCTCTAGCTATAATCAGAGAGTTTCTTTAAGCTCTAAAATACAGCTGTAGGAATAATTTAAGCAGAAAGTTAAAAATGCACTAAAATGGTCTGGTGGATTTAAGAAATAAATCCAAACTTCAATTCGATGCTAAGTTTATTTTTATCTTTTAGCATTTAATTTACATGAAAATGACACTCTCATGAAGAATGGGAATACAATATTTATAGACAAATGACAACAGTGGAGCACACTGGCTCCTCTAATAAGACATATCTATAATTCATTTTTGTTTTGGGAACATGAAATAATTTGTGTTTTAATCTTATAGCAAATCAACCAGAAAGGCCAAGAGGAATTCAAACACATTCACACCATGTAGCAAGGCAAGCAAATGCCAATGATACCTGAGGAATTTATTTAAGTGGAAATGGCCTGAGAGCTGGAGCAGAGCTGCTAAGCAGAAGAAAACTGCCAGGAAGCCAGTGTTTTCTCAGATCTTCTATCTGCCTTTGATATTTGTTAACAATCTTTCAGGAAACATTGGAAGCTAATTGCTTGATCTACTTCCTGCCGTTTTGCCACTACCCAGAAAAAGAAAAAAATATTTTGGCCATTTATACTGGCTCAAATGCAAATATAATCATCCCTTCTGACAGTTATAAAAAGTTAGGGAGCTTACAGAATTCTGCTGATTTGAGAAAGCGTCAACTCAGGAGGGCAAGCCAGACTAAAGATTTGCTCTTGACAAATGGAGAAGTCTGCACAGTTAGAACATATCAGTTTGACAAGCCCTCTGTGTAAGTCACAGATAAGACCTTGATCAGAACCAGAAGCTGGGTCGTTCGACCTGCAGCCCTAAGCTAGACCCACTGGGGAGAGGCTCTCCACCAGGCAGAAGATAACTGTAAAGCACAATATGGCAGGAAGTGTTTGGAGGAGACACTCTATATTAAGTACTTTAGCAAAGGTTGGTTTGTCCAACAGACCTAGACCTGCCTTTTATGAATTCAATTCAATACACATTTAGGAGGGATGGAGCGGGAGAGAGAGACTAAGAATCCACTAGTCAGACAGATTTATAGAAACCAATTTTCAGATTTTTTTGAAGATAAGACGAAATAGGGATTTTTAGAAGAACTATTTCTTGGGGCCATTTTCCTCTATTATATTTGGTGTAAATTGTAGACCGTTTTATTAAGAACTATAAAGGAACTCTTTGTTTAGGGCACTCTGAGGGATGGGAGGATGGCATGCCAGCTGTCTTCGGAGCTGCAGCACTCTGGCACTGCACAGGGTGAGGCCGTTTTGGAGTCAACTGTTCCGAGGCTAGCCAAGTAGGGTAAACAGCGAGAAATAAACAGCATCAGAGCCGAGGCTAGCCAACTAGGGTAAACAGTGAGAAATAAACAGCATCAGAGGACTGTTACAAAAATAATTACCAGTGGCTGCTACCTACAGCTTTCTGTCAAAGGACCCAGTATTTTAGAGGTACCTCTTAACAGATGGCTCCTTAAGGGAAAGTTGTCCATAAAATTGGTAATTATATTTTGCTATGTGATATTCTCGTGATAACGTCAGCTCAGATATGCCAAGGATATGCAGCTGCTGCTTCATGAACTCAAAAGGAAACCAGAGTTCCAGCTGTGGTGTAGTTGGGACTGCAAAGAGGTACAGGGGTGGATGGTGGGATAATGTAGTCTATTTTGCCAAGCTAGGACCCTGCCAAGAAGTAGTGATGCAGATACTATGCAAATCCAGTGGTTAAGAACTGACAGGTAATTCTCTGTTGTTAATATTTTGGAGTCTGGGTTGGGCAAGATTCTGAGTCCTACATAGTGCTGCTGGCTCTTTCTGTGGGACCTTTCTGTATCAATTCTGTATTTAGTCACCTGTATAGAAACTATAGTCAGTGCCTTTGTTGAGACCTTGCTTGTATGAGCTGCCTTTCTCTGTGTAAAAGTGGCTGTGCAATAAGATTGATGCCTTAATGCTGGAAAACACGGGAAATCTGGAGGAGGTCGGTTCATTTTATGATATTCAGGAATGAAAGTAAAGTCTTTTTTTAAAAAATATGTGATGCTGGCTTATGAACCACAGACTTCATAAATGCTAGGCAAGCACTCTGCCATACATCTGTGGCACCAGCTCCAAAGTGACAATTCTGTCTTGCTGTTTGAAACAAGGTCTCACTATGTAGCCCAGGCTGGCTTTGAACTCTCAAACCTTCTCAGCCTGCGATTACAGAAGGGCACCACCACATCCAACTGCTTTTTTTGTAAGTTTTACAAAGTTGAGATTTTTCTTTAACGAACAATGTTGACCAGAAGTGCAAAATAACAACAACAAAAGTCAAACTCATTTTCTATAGTTCGAGACGACACACACTTTAGAACGTAGTGTTTCATAAACAAAATCACCAATTCCCTGTACACATGGAAAGAGGAATTTTGAAAATATTGCTGTGAACACGGCAGCAGGGTTTATTCTACTGCCCAGCAGTGGCTTCACAAGGACAGAGAGCTGATAAATAAGGGATTGCTTTGTCATCTATTGTTCACAGTTCCTCCCAGTCAAACAGGGATAGTGACAGCAGCAGGTCACTCCGTACACACCTGTATTTATATATACATATATATAATACACACACACATACACACACGCATATATATATATACACACAAACACTCCATAGACATGGGGAAAATATAGTAAGCTCAACAACAATCATATTTTATAAATGCTCAGATTTAAAAGACTATGGACTACAACAAAATCTCCAAGCCCTCATACTCAGTGCAAAAACCTATCTCTTTAATGAATGATAAATACAAGAATAGGCTCATAAATAATTTGTCAAAATTATTCCACAGCTGTATAATAGCAGGAAAATACCACCGTGTCTATTCTATGACATTTAACAAAGCATTGTAGTTTTTGGATTGCTTTCTATGATACTGAAAATGTGGTATTTTATTAGACTGGTCAATTTTGTCAGTCTCATGGATAGTGATGTGGAAATCTGCATGCATATCCTAACATAAGTATCTTCAAGACCTGAAGTGAATGTAACCTCTCCTCTCTCTGCAGCTGGCCTTTTTTCTCACACGTTAAACAGTCATGCTTCTTGACAGCACCTGGCCTAAGAGCATGTCAGGAGGACACAGCTTGATTACGCTTTTCATTGTTGGCAAAACCAATTTCACCAAGTGGCTACTTTGGATACCTGTTTCAAGTCATGAGTACTACTCTTATTAGTCAGTGAAACGTCCCCTAAAGATAATGAATGCCCTTCAGTCATTATGAACAGCTTCCCCGGGAGGCATCCAGGTAGACAGAAACAACAATACTCGCTCAAACAGCTGCCTCTCCCTGTACACATCACATCTGACACATTATGAAGACAATCGATGGTTGTATAATATGCAACTCCACCATAAAGGATTAACCTTTTCACCACGGATATGGGAAAAATCCCATCAACCACAATCGATTGTTCTGGGACTAGAGAGATGGCTCAGTGGCTAAGAGCACCTATTGTTATTGAAGAGGACCCAAGTTTATTTCCCAGCACCCACATAAGGCAACTTACAACCACTTGTAGCTCTAACTCTGGGGGCATTTATGCTCTCTTCTGGTTCTATGTTCACCCAGACACATGTGACAACACACACGCATGCACATGTGTGCATATACACTCACACACACGTGCACACACACAGAGTGAATGATGACACAATAAATGTGTTCACATTTTAAGAGCTAACTATGACAGACACTATATAGGCATGGCCACTAGATTTTACAATTAAAATTTTTAAAAAATCAGGATAGAGGGCCATCCAGGTTTAGGCATACTCGTTGGGCCAATGAACAGAATATATGAAAACAAGACTCTCTTAAGAAATCAGAAATATGTAGCTATTGCTTGTATCAAGGACTTTTAAATCGCTTATCTATAACAGTGGTTTGCAATTTGGAGATGGGTTTGGCTCCTATTGGACATTAAGCAAGGCCCAGGGGTATCACCCATCAGTGCAGCTGAGGTGGGGTTTGTTCCTGGCATTCTAGGGGGAGGGGAAGAAGTGGTTGTTTATCCCACACAGCACAGGGCTATCTCCCACATGGAAGACTGGCCTGGCTGAAGTGGTGGCGCCACTTCAGATCTGTGGGGTCTGGCTCTCTCTACCTGAGTATGTGCCTGGCAAGAAGCTAGAGGCTGTGCGGAAGCTCCTCCTTTGCCTCAGCAACACATCATGAGATGCTCACTGACTGACTCAGCACAGGAGCGACTGTTCGACATGAGTAACCTCAGTCCGCAGAAAGGAGAAGGCGCTTCACCCGAGCAGACAGCTGTTTTGCATGTGTGATTTGTCTTCCTTGGTTCTGCTCTAACATAAATAGATCGTTTGGAAAGCAAGTGCTTTGACAGGTTTTAGTGTTCCTAGTTTATGAGCAATGGATTCCACTTCAGGGAATCCCTAATTAACAGAGCCAAGTGGTTAATTGATTCCACATGTGAAAAGCGGAGCTATTTATGCACACATAATGCTAAAATCTCCCCCATCAGAATTCCTATTTAATTGAAATTCTGCAAGATTTCCAAGGCATCAGTTCATTCTTTCCCACATTCTTCATCTTGTAATTCTTCACGCTTCCTTCCTCCCCCATTAGCTACATCAGCACAGCATGTTGGGCTATGTGCCAGGCCCCGTGTGTAACTTGCCTTGGATTCTCCGTTTGCACGTTGCTAGAAGTCACTAACATATACATCATCTTTCAAGCTCAAGAAAGCTGGAGCTATTGACAGGTAAATGCAAATGAACATTGGATGAGAGCAGCACAAGCAAGGATTCGAAGTCAATTTACTTAACACAATGAAATAAAAAGACCAGGAAGAGAGGAAACATTTAAAATAATACCCACTGTCTACTGAGTGCATATATGCTTGGGCTTGTGCCTATTGCTGGATAATGTAATCTCATTTAATCCTACCATCAACCTGATATACAGATGCCAGTAGACTCACCATATTGTAGATATGGAAACTGAGACACGATCTAAGAAAGGTCACATAACTTCATGTGACATACCTGAGATCTCTGTCTGTTCTAGCATCCCTTGGAGAATGGTTGGGGTAGATAACCTATGACCCTCGTTTCAAATCTGGTTTATTTGCTGCACTTTGTAAATAAAGTTTTATTAGCACACAGCCAACCTCATTCACTTATATCTTGCTTATAGCTGCAGTTGCTCAACAAGTCAGAGACCATATGGTGAAAGCATAAAACTTTTACTTTCTGCTGGTCTCTAAAGGAAAGGTTTTCTAGCATCTACCTAATCTCTTTAATATTGAGTAACATCAACCTGATGCTGTGCTCCTAAACCCATTTCAGCCAGTACAGTGAGCACTGCTGTTCCAGCTAGTTCGGTGAGCACTGCTATCCCAGCCAGTTCAGAGAGCATTGCTATTCCTTTGTGCTGGTATCCATCTTAAGGCATCACCCTTTTACAAAGCTTTAAATTGTTTTTAACTGATGTACAAAAATATATAATTTGTACATAGTAACAAGGTATTATACAATTTTTAAATCAGGCTAAAATCCCACATCTACTTATGGTTACCATTCCTTTGTAGCCGAAACCCTTTGTTTAGGCTCTTCAAAATCAGTGCATGCTGTTCTAGATGGTCCTCACACCACCCACTAACACACCAGAATGCCCCACTTCTGCCTGGCCAGAGTTCCTCACCCAGTGATCGCCCTTCTCCCTCCCCAGCCTCTGGGAAGCAACAAGTGAACTTAGGAAACCTCATTTCCTTGCTGTGGGAAAGAATTAAGCAAAAACTAAACAAATGAAAACAATGATCAGTTTCCTCACAACAAGTTGAATGCCAGATTTTTTTTAAGTGAACAAAACAGGGCTCGTGAGATGGCTCGGTGGGTAAAGGTGCTTGCCATGCAGCAGGATGACCCCAGCTCGATCCAGATCCCAGAGTGGAAGGCGAGAACGGACACTTGGAAGTTGTCCTCTGACTTCTACGTGTGCACTGTGGTACTTGTGTGCATCAATTCATGTGCAACATCACACGCAACAATAAATTAATAACAATAATAATCATAAAATTAATGAACATAGTCATACCCTCAGGGGAGGCACAGGTAAGCAGGTCCCGCAAGACCTCAGAGAGGAGAGTTAGCCAAGGTCCTCGACAGGAAGAAATGTTGAAAACCTACCTCCTTTTAACAGAAAAACACCTTCACTATACTGAATTAAGCAACTGAATTATGTCGGATGTGTCCAGCAAGCAAAATTTATTATTCATGAAACATAAGGGTAGAGCCAAAAGAGTTTCATAAACTCAAGACACGTCAAATCACAGATGAGCAAACCAAGAGGCTCTTGAAGTCTCCAGATGACAGAAGAGAAAGTTGTCCATGGTGCCTAGCGGATTGCTCAGCGGGTGGCTGGGCAGAGTTCTGAGGAGCCAGAAGCGGGCAGGTTATTAAACCTATCTGAGCCTCACTTTCCAAATCTAAAATGCGAGGTGCCTACTCAGGCTTTTGTGAGTGACTAGTGAAGAACACAGGAACACTGCAGAGCAGGGGCTGCATCCGAAGAGGGAGCATATGAGTGTTTGTTATTAAACAATCAGAACGGAGTTCCAGGGTCCAGGGGGCAAGGTTCAGAGGTGGAGAGCTTGCCTAGAATGCCCCAGGTCCTGGGTCCTGTTTTTAGCACCGCAGTATTTATTTGAGTGAGCCACAGAAGAGAACTAGAACCCGAGGACCTTATGTGAGGCCAGAGTCACAGTTCTGTATGATGGACGAACTCCTATAACCTGAGGTCCAGCCTGCCTCCTGGTCACCTCATGCTTTTCCATGGGTGGGTAATAGTAATTATTCATCTAAGCACTAAGCTTTTATTTCTCTTCTGCGTGCTTGCATGCTGGTTTGAGACTAGGCCTCACTGTGTGATGCAGGCTGGCCTAGAACTTCCTACCTATCTCAGTCTAACATCGCACTTACCATCTGTCTGCCTCAGCACACTGAGTGCTGGAATTGCAGGTATGTACCTCTGTCCCTGTTTGCTTTCTACTGCTTCGTTAAACGCCATGATCAAAAGCAACCCCCGAGGACGAGTGGATTTGTTTGGTTTTTACTTCCAGCTAAAAGTTCATTATCAAGGAAAATCAGAGCAGGAACTCAAGCAGAAACCTGGCATCAGGAGCTGATGCAGAGGCCACAGAGGAATGCTGCTTACTGGTTTGCTCCTCGTGACTTGATCAGCCTGCTTTCTTATACCACTCCCTCCCCAGGACCACCTGCCAAGGGGTGGCACCACTCAGTACGCTGGGACTTCCCACATCAGTCACTAATCAAGAAATGTTCCACAGGCTTGTCTATGGGCCAATCTGATGGAGACATTCTCTCAACTGAATCTTCCTCTTGTTAGATGACACTGGCTTTTTGTCCTGTTGACAAAAAATAAAAAATAAAAATCTAACCAGGACAACCATCATGCCCGGCCTTCCTGAAATTCTGTATAGCTTTTGTTTCCCTCCTCTGACCTTCCCACGAGTGTCTTTGGCCAAGCTTCACCGATCTTCATCTCTCCAACCATTGCTTCTCCAGCTCCACACTACTCAACCTACACAGAGCAATCCTTGTCCCTCTGCACAGCGACATGCATCCCCCACATCCTCTCCATCCTACTCTCCCTGCTGAAGACCTGCTGTTTTTCATAGTGCATCTCCTTAAGGCCCGATACATCTATATATCATTTGTCATCCTTTAAGCCAGTTGTCGTTATTCCTGATTCATACCATTTGAATACTGTCTTGTAGTACAAGATCTAATTTGAAACCATAACCTTGGCACTCACTATTGAAGAAACTGAGCCATACTGTTTAATCCCTCCAACCCTATCTTATTTTCTACCACATTGAGACAAAGAATGTCTCTCCCCTACCCGGGGAAGGTCACAGATAATTCCTGTAATTAACAGTGACTTTGGCAAAGGAAAATGAGGAGCTGTTGTTTGTAGTCCAGAATACCAGGGGAGTGGCTCCTCTCTCCTCTCTTCTTTCCTATGTCATGGTATTCACCAACTAAGGATTGCTTTCCTCTTGATTTTCTCTGTCCAAACCAGTACTCTTGCAGAAAAAGCCTCCCGTGAGACTAAACCCATACTGATCTCTTGCTTTGGTGAGTTCCCTCAGCACAGCCCACCCAGTCTGTGGTTCTCACCTTGAGGCAATAGAATCATCCAAAGGACATCAGGTAGTATCTAGAGACAACTGTGTCACAGTGTGGGGGATGATGCTCATGACATCCATGTGTTTGAGGCTAGGATGCTGCCGAGCACCCCACAATGTGTGGGATGCTGCCCTCCAAAATGAAGACTTTACTGGAATAAAATACTTGAGACATCCTGATCCAAATTGTTCCGGGCATTGAGGTCACCAGGTCTCCAAAATCCCCAGCCTGGCACAGGGTGGGAACAAAGAGTCTGGCTACGGAAAAGACGAAGCCCCTCACACCCAGACCAAATGAAGCAAACTTCCAATCAAGTCAACGATTTAATTAACATCCACTACTCAGGCTCTCACCCTTGCATGGCAAGCACTTTATGGACATCCCCAGCCCCCAAACTGAGATCCACCTGCCTCAGCATGCCCCGTGTTGGGGTTACAGATGTGCACACTACATTTGGAACTGGGAGGTTGAGTTTATTGTTTATTTTATTTTCTATTTTGAGACAGACTTTCACAGTGTCACCCCCCCAAACCCACCCCCACCCACTGCTATGCGCAAGCTCAGGCTGTCCTATGCCCTTCCTCCTGAGCCCTGGGGTGGCCTGGACGATAGGCATGCAACACTGTGCCAGGCACTCTTGTTTGATTGGTTGGGAGCTTTTGGGAAACTATCACAGGTAAACAATGCCCTGTAGAATAGTCAGTGTGCACGTGTGCGCCTGTGTGCGTATGAGCACACATACACATACTTACAACACACCACACAAAACCAAAAGCCAATCAATCAAATAAATAAAAGAAAGCACACAACAAGATAAATTTTGGAAAAGAAGCACACACATTTATAGCCTTAAAACACTTACAACTTACAGCACTTAGAACTACTTACAACAGCAAAGTGACATTCCCTCCTTCCGAAATCTAGGCAGGGGGAGCTGCACTTCTGCTGGCCTCCCTAGCAACAGGACTAGATTTGGCCCAGACCCTATTCCCATCAGCATTTAAAAAAAAAAAAAAAAACAAACGGAAGAATTTGTCGCCGCCGCCACCTCAGAAACTGAACAAAGCACTTCTGATTTTGCTTTATATTTAGATAGGAAGCAGAAAACTGTAACTTTCCCATAACTTTAAAACTAACCAAAACTTTTGTGAGAGGAAAAAAAATGTATCTCAACATTATAATAATGACGTGTATTTCCATAAGGCAACAAAAGTACAGAGGCATCTGTCTAAAACCACACAGAAGGCACACACTGTAGTTTCCCCCATTAGTCTTCAACTAGTCCCTTTCCTTTCGGAGTTTTACAATTACCATACAGGTGTTAATTGTAAAAGTTCTCTGCCATCTGGGGCTGTCAAGCAATGGCAGAAAAAGCAGGGAACTGTGAACTCTGAAGAAGAGCAGCACTTCCTCAAGGATACTAAACCTAACCACCCTAGGCCTTTCGGCAGAGAAAGGGCCATTGGGGAGGCCTGCCGGGCTGGGCAGCAACCTCCAGAGACCATTCTTGAGAAGCAGGCCACTGCCCTGTGACTTCCAGAGGCTGAACAGGGCTCTGCCAGGCACAGGGCTGAGGAAAGTCACAGCACAAAGATGCTGCAGCCACAATGTGACATCTGTCCCTCCAGCTCAGCAATGTAGCTCTCCGTGTCTTCACCTCCAGGCCCTGTGAGTCACACAGTCTGTTCGGCACCCCCATCCTTGTGTATTACAATGGTGGGAAGAACCCCAGGAGAAAAGAGAAGTTTGCCTCCATCTTCCTTCAGAATCAAGCCAGCTCCATGGATACAAAACCACAAAACCCGTGTTCCTGTCTGAAAGATTCCCAGATGCCTGCTCCCTAGATTCTCTCAGGACTCTGGAAACAAGCCTGGTCCTCCTATCCTGCACCCCATTTCACAAGCATGGAAACCAAAGTGTTGGGGGGGCATGATGGGGGTGGTGGCAGCCCAGGGGTTGTCAGGTGAAGCTACAGGAGTCTAGTTCTGGCTCCCTTATCCCCTGAGGCTGCTAATTCCTTCTCTGTAGTAAACACTGCCAGGAATTGCACTCTTAGGATTATGCAAAAAAAAAAAAAAACCCTGCCTGTTTTCTGAAATGATGGTGAGATGAATCCTTCGGGCTGAACCTGGCTGAGATTCGAGACCATGTATTTTTTTTTTTAAGTAAATTTCTACTACTTAATTCATAGCTAGCTTCGGGTTAGGAGCCAGTAATGAATGCCAGCCCATCCATCACATGCATGCACAATGTATGCCACTCCTGTTAGGTCCTTTACATTTGTTTACAAATCCAAAGGCAAATTCCAGAGCCCTCAGCAGTGCCAAGAGGGGAGCAGGCAGAATGGATTCTTGATCTAACCTCATTTTAAGCTGGTGGCTTTTAAAAGAAGGTGATTATTTTTTAATTAAAAATTTTAATAGCATATTGCTTGTGTAATATAATAGGCTTATGACATTTTTACACATGTACAATGTATAAAATGTATGCCCAAACTTTTGATTTGGCGGTATGACACTGTCATTGACAGATGTGTTGGACCACATGTGTAGCTACCCTGGGAAGTATGAGGCCCAGGGACGCAGGTTGGATATTCCTGTTGATGCTTTAATCATATTCTCTCCCCCCCATTACTCTCATTTCCCTTCTCTCTTCTCCCATTGGTTCCTCTCTTCTTCCGAAATACCGACCCCACCGCTTCTACTATTTTAAAATTAATTTTAACTTTGCATAAGAAACGCTCAGTTTTATTCTGGCATTTTCAAGCATGTTATATCATGCATTGTTCTTACTGGAGGGTAGTATTACGGCTGGCAGAAGAGGAAACACTATTCTTGACATAATCTGAGTTCAAAAATATTATATTCTCGTTCATGTATACATTGTGTGATAGAAATTTTTAGCTAATATTTTTGTGATACGTTGGTTTTTCCTCAAGCCAACTTTACCTGGAGTGTAACACACAGACACCCCGGTCATCCCGAACTCAAGTTGTTCAGTTTTACATGTGTCACAGCTGCCCTGTTAGATATTTTATCATCTTCCTGAAATTAAAAGCAGGGCCATGATGGCCCTCATAACAAGGGACTGTTGATATTTCAGAGACACACAAACACTGTACAATGCAGTTCATCTAGGTGGGCTAGAGCAGAGAAGAGCGCTGAGGTTCTTCAGGGCTGCCCAGCTCTCAGGCACTGCAGGGACAGGTTCCACCATCCTGAGCTCCAGCGGGCCCAGTTCCTTCCTTCTGGCTTTTATGCAAATGTCTTCTAGACGCCTGTACTTTTCTTCTGCCAGAGAAGAGATCTTCTACTGTAAGTTTCTTGCCGTTATTTTTATTTCTTGCATAAGATATTCCATCCTCCCCCTTCATTTTGTCTTCTAGCTTAACATGAGGCAGTAACCAAGGCTCACATTCCATTGCTCACTAGATACCCCAAGATACTTCATATAAGCCTTACCAAGATAAATATGATTCTGTGCACAGGTTCAACTCAAAGATCCAGGACAAGGTGGGAGGGGCCAAGGGGCCCGCCGCTCATTACTTTTCTCACTGTAAAGAGCCTCTTTCAACTTTGGATATCTGAGACAGTTGAGTGTCTTTCTGGGTGTCCTTTGACACCACCTGGGTGGTGGCCACAGGCTGTTTAACAGTGCACGAATAATCCATACTAAGGCTAGGAGAAAAGTGTAGCATACTGTTTGTTCTGGAGGGGAATTCAGAAGGGCTTTGGGTGGCCAAAATGATTCACCATGTGCTTATCTGGGAAATGAGGCACTTCTGCCTTGTGGCGGGTTGCATTTACGGTGGATGGTGAGGAGACTCATCCATCAGTGGGCGCTGAGATTGGCAAAGCCTGCTTCTTGAATGTGTGACAGATCCTTGGGGCTGCCTATTGCTTTCTGATTCACCCTTCCACAGTGTTGAGGAGTTCCACTATCGGATGATGAGGTTTCACTTAATGTGAATTAGTGCTATTTACAGATTCTATGGCATCCATCAGACCAACACTTCCCATCAACAGGGTTAGGTCTCTTGAAAAGAGCCTAGTCACCCTCCAGATCCAGAGGTCTGGCCGTGGTAAGCCTCTTATAATTCCAACCAGCAACAGGCATTAGATTCTTATAGGCTGAGGTCTTCTTTTCAGCTTTGTTTGTATGCTTGAGTTTCTTTTTAAAACTTCCATCTCCAGAAGAATTCCACTTATTTTATATATTCATTCTCTATCCATCCATCCATCCATCCATCCATCCATCCATCCATCCATCTATCCATCCATCCATCTATCTATCTCCATCCTCTTGGCCGCACTAGGGACTAAACCGGAGACCTCATGTATGCAAAGCACTCTTCCAATAGACTCTAGCTCCAGCCGCAGCCCCAGCCCTTCCATTCAGCCACGCTTTCCCCATCCTTTCTCCTTCTACTCACGGTCCTGTAACACTGAGGTTGGGCTAAGTGGCTCACCTTCAGCGGAGCCTGGTTCTGGGGCTCAGCAGAAGACCACCATCACACTAGGAGTAACAACGTGACTGAGGTGGGGGGTGTACAGGAAGTAGAATGTCACAGTCTTAAAAGCAAGACTTACAGATGGGGAAACCCCAACCCCACTATTTGCCCCTCCCCAACCATTGCTGGGGTTACAGCTTGTTTGGAAGATAATTATTTGATTTTATAATTACTTTTGTGGGTTGCAAAATAATTATGGTGCAAGCACATCCAGAAGTGCCAAAATAGCACAGGCAATTGTTCCACACCGCTGAGCAAAACAATAAGGGAGTAGAGATGCCTAGCTCCTAGGTAGAGATTAGAAAACCCATCCCCTTGGTAAAAAGTGCCAGCCCGAGGCCCACAGAAAGGTCATGGTGGAGGAGGGGGTGCTAAAGAGACTCACAAACCAAACTCAGAAGATAGGTTCTTTCTTCGTAGACTGCATTTCATTGTCCACTTGTTCTGAATTCTCTGGGACATCTTATGAACTCTCTTAAAAGGACCAAGACTTGAGCCAGGAATGAGGGACACAACTGTGGTCCCTGACTCTTCTGATATTAGTCACCTATGATACTCTGTTCAACACCACACACACACACACACACACACACACACACACACACACACACACACACACACACACACACCAAACAAATAACAAGAATGCTAAGAGTCAGGCATGCTGGTGCAAACCTACAGTCCAAGCTACGCTGAAAGCTAGGACAAGAGATTGAGGGCAGCCTAGATATCATGGTTAGATTCTTTCTCACAAATTAAATAAAGACCCAAACTGTCATTTGCATGAATGATACATACACATAAGGGGTTGTATAATTGTTAGGATCGTTTTCAATGCAGAGATCAACTATGCTGATAAACTGCTTAGAAATGAATGGTATTTTCTAATTACAGGGACTCTGCAGTAGTTAGGACTTAGCCGACAGTTTTTGTAAAGAACAGGCCTGTGAACATCTTTGGCTCCTCAGGGCTGTGTTGTAGCTTATAAACTCCCACAGTGTGTAACAGGTGTGGGGAGCTATGAGGCAATAAACATGTACCTATGGTCGCAGACAGGTGAAGTTCAAGTTTCCAAACACCTCAAGTTATAGCAAACTTTCTCATCTGATAAAACCAGGTGGGGAGTCCTAGGGTCAGAGTTTAAAAAAACCCTGGGGTTTAGCCACCTCAGCCAACTTCATTTTCCAGGTGGAAGAAACTAGGGTCAGAAGTGACTGGAGGGTAGGCAGAGGAGAGCAGCAGTCCCGTGGGCCTCCACACTTGAAGTAAACACCTGTCTCTCTGACAATCTCAAGTTGATGACTTGCTTTGGGAGGTTGATTTTTGTACTAATTTTCCTGAATCATTTTCTTCCCTCCTTAATTCTTCAGTATAAGAAGTGAAACTTCTTTATTCAAAATACCGTACCTGAGAGGTTTGGTGAAGGGCAATTCTCAGGAATGAAGATGGCTGAGAAGATCAGACGTGGGGCCAGAATGATAGCCCATCCATGGTAGCATTAGTGGATGCCATGAGGAACACTACAGCAGGTCTGGGTGTCTGGGCTGTCTTCTTTAAAGTGTTCTAAGTGCTGACCACAACTTTAAAAGCCTCTTCTAATATCTTTGAGGAAATAAGATATACGAACTAGAAAATATCTCTCTCTCTCTCTCACACACACACACACACAAAGAGAGAGTGAAAGAGAGAGAGAGAGAGAGAGAGAGAGAGAGAGAGAGAGAGAGACCCTCTGTCTGGGTTCTCTAAACTTACTAGTTCTCTTAAATGGTCTCACTTTACCCTTTCTTGACCAACATGCCTCAGAACCTTCTCTCATTCTGTCTCAAACGGCCAAAAGTGGCTATAATCCAAGTCACAGCCAATGAGTAGCATAAGGAGGTGGACAAATTGGACTTTCACACATAAACTGACACAAAAATGTAAATAAAATAGGTTACTTTGAAACACAGTCTGGAATTCCTCAAGTGATGCATGTGTTCCCACAGGACCCAACAATGCCACCCCTAGGTACATACTGAAGAGAAATGAAGACCTGCGTCTACATCTAAGTTTGCAGAGAAACGTTCACAGTGGTATATCCACAATAGCCTACTGAGAAACAACCCATGTACCCAACTGATGGATGGACGAATAAATGTTGGCATACCCACACAATAGATATACATTTAGCCATAAAAGAAGGCATGATCCATGCTATAAAGCATGCTTAGCCTTAAATATAATTACATGAAGTGAAGGAAGCCAGGCACAAGAAACTACATAGGACAGGATTCCATTTGCATGAAACATACAGAGTAGGGAAACATACAGACACCAAAAGCAGATTTGTATTTGTTTGCCTTAGATAGGAGTTATAGGATGATCAAACAGATTAGCTAAAAGGATTGGAGTGTTGGGGAGGCAGGTACAGAATGATGAAATGCCTTGCAATTGCCTCTAGGGCTGAATATAAGATTCTGTGAATATACCCAAAGCACTTACATGCTTTAAGTTAGTGAATTAGGTATGGTGAGTGAATTATGTCTTCATAAAGCTGCTAAAGAAAAACTCCCCCCAAGGAATCTTACATCCTGTCATGAGGCAATTCCAAACATGCCAAATCCTTCATGTATGGCCTTCACTCAAATCTCACCACACCCAACCCCTGTGCACTTCCCCCAGCAAGCCATTGTCCTTGAAGTCATTTTAATGAATGGATTTGCACTTATCAGCTAGATGGGAAGTTAACACATTGACACACACATTCATGTATTGAACTCACTTTCTTCCATGCCTAATATCCATGCACTCACTGTTCAAGATGCTAGAAATAAAATACCAAAGAGGAATCATGGACAGACTCTGGCTAAGAAGGCTCTACCCTTGACCTTGGACCTTCCACCTTTTCTCTACACTTGCTCTTCATCCTGTCCTCAAGTGACCCTTTGTTGGCCTAACCCTATCTATTCAAAACAACTTACCTCAGGAGGCATTTTTTCCTCATAAGACCTAAGTGAATTTTTGTCCCAAGAAGGAGAAAGGTTCTTCATCTTCTCTGCCATCTGAGGATTACCTCTGACACAATAGCATCATTCTCTGAACCATCAGGTCCTCTCAGGGCAGTGATTCATCCTTTTCTCTATCCTCACACCAAGTTCACTGTAGCACCACTATCTGATAGATGAGTCAATCAATAGCCATGCTCCACCCTCCCTCTAGCCTTAGGTATATAAACAGCACAACACTAAAAAAAATCCCACCATATCTGTCCTCACACAGTCACTGCTAACAGGCTAGCTGATTTCTATCCTGGGCTGAAATCGCCACATCCATTCCTTCTTCTTCCATCCTAACACCTGATCCTTGCTTAGATGCAGGTTCTTACCTACAGCCTTTTCCTCACTGAGCTCTCCTTTCCTTCCCAACAACATGAGGGGTGAAGGGAAGGTCAGTCACCTCTTTCCCTAACCCTGGCTAGCTATCCTTCAGCTGGACCCTATACACGTCTTTGCTTTTTATCACAACTGCTAGCCAGAAATAATGCATTATACACAACCAATGGCAGATCCCAAGTGGCCAAGGTCCCCAATCCCCTTCAGATTGGCAGTTTGACACTTTTCTTTCTCAGCCTCATACATGTCAGGCTTACTCCATAGCTACACCCTGCTCCCAAACCTTAGATGCTTCTTGAGCCTCAAAGGTCCAATCAAGTCCAAGGAGTTCTTTCCATCTGTATTGGTCGTTAAACTACAGAGAGAAACATTTGGAGCTAGAAAACAGGTAGAGGCTTCTCTATCCATCGTGTGAAGTGTCATGTACAGATTCTAGATGAATCTTTGGGATTCATCACCGTTACATGTAGGTTTCTGTAAAGCTACAAATTTCACAAATCTTTAGCTACCTAATCTAAACAAAGTGAACAGGAGCAGATGTCAAATGGAGGTATTTATTAACAGACATATACATGAATGGAATGTTATGCTAAATTCAGGCATAATGATACAAGACTGTAATCCCAGCTACTCAGAGGGCAGATGTTGGGGACTGTGGACCCCCAGACCCTGAATTTCCTGTGACCACCCTGCCTGCCGGAGTAAACAACTTGTTTCCCTGCGCTTGCAGCTGCTCTGAGCAAACAACTTGTTTTGCAGCTGCTCTGAGCACGAGACCCTCAGGAGTTCCTGACGGCAAGGGAGTGGTTTCTGGTGGGCTTGCAGCTGAGAGTTAGGGCATGGAACGAGACCATAAACATATAAGCTGCCTTGGGGCACAATAAAGGGGCATTCTTGGTGTTACTTGTGTCTCTGTCGGTGTGTGTGTGTGTTTCAATTTCCAGTCCCTTGCCCAACTCGTGAACCATACCATAGCGCGTGGCACATAGAGCAGGCATTGAGCTACAGGCAGAGGCAGGAGGAGGGCAAGTTTAACACCTCCTTGGGCCACAGAGTCAGTTCCTGTTTCAAAATAATCAAGAAGAGGGTTGAGGGATACAGTGGAGGAATGGGGCACTTGTCTATTGTGAGCAAGGCCTGAGCTCAACCTTCAACACAACAATAAACAAATAAGTAAATAAAATAAGAGAAGGAAATGAAGAAAGGATACTATGCTAAAAGTAAAATCAGGTAATGATTTTGCACTGCTGGTGCTGAAAGTACACAAAATACACTTTGGGTGCAGACCAAAACTGCAGGATCTCCATCCTTTGACCTTGACTGCTCAAGGTCAAGGGACACTCTTTCCTGAGCTATGATTGGCCACGGTGACTGAGTCCTCTCCATGGCTGGGTTCTTTCCAGGTACAACCAGCAAAACAATAGTAAAAACCTACTCAAATGTACTGTAGGATCATTTGGAAGTGAAGAGTCTTGGCAGTAAGTTTCAGGTGATGTGTATCCTGTCTGTCTCCTTTGGTGTATTGTATAGTTTTTCATAAGTCTGTTTTTAAAGGTAACTTGGTGAAGCCATTTGTGCTTAAAATCCTATGCTGCTTAGTAGATGAAATCTGAAGCCCTTCAACAACTTCTTTCAGCCTTTTGGGATCTCTCTTGCTCCAAGTGAGACCTACCACCCTTTCTGCGCCTCAAACCCACACCTTTCCCTCTTAGACACTTCAAACTTCAGTGGACTTAAGTATCTACCTTCAGCTTCTTGGCTATTCTCCTATATTTTTGATTTCCATCTTCCCAGTGCTTCTCACGTCATCAGTTGGAAAAGACTGGTCGCTCTGTTCATAGATCCCTATTGTCAGGCCATTCCCTGCCATAGTCCACACATTGTCCCGCAAACTCTCTCTCCTGGATAGACAGTGCTCTTTCACGATTTCAGTCCCCCAGTTGTCCTACTGAAATGCTTTTTCTATTGACCTGGAAAACTCTCCCTTTCTCCCAGTACAAACATCTCCTCCCGGTGGAAGCTTTCCTGCCCTCTTCACACAGTTACCAGTGTCCTCAAGGTGTATGACAGTTACTTTCTTACTGTCTCTAAAAGTTCAAGTTTTTCCAAGGTAATAAATAGCTGGTTGATGCTCCTCTTGGTAGCCACCCTTAACAGGGCAGGGCCTTGCATGGACAAGCTGCTAAACTTACAAATCTCATCTGTTCGAGCACTTGACTCCTGAACAGAATTTGAAGGTCCACCTTCATTAGAATTGCCTGACTTTACACACCCCTTCCTGTTAAGTCCACTTGGCTTTTCTTGCTGACATTCCCCACCCTCTCTGCATGCTTGAGTTCAAACTCAGGAGATCCTACATTAAGGCAAGTGCTCTATCGCCAAACTACACCTGCAGCCCTTATGTCCCCTTCCTCTCCCTTCTCTATGCTCCCTTACCCTAAGAAGTAACTGGATCTTGAGTCATCTACTTTGCCTGCTGAGTTGTCCGTAGAAGGACTTCATCATTATAAATTTAGGTACACACATAGCATTCTTTTACTTAGGATATAAAAATATATGTTTTAACCACAAGCTATGGAGAAGAATGAGTATTTTCATCTTGGACCAAAGCCAAGAAATTTAATTACAAAAGAGGCAATGCAGCATAGTACAGCAGAAGGAAAAACCCAAGGCAAAATTGGACTTGGCGGTAACCAGACAAATGATAGTAATCACGGCTAATATTTCTTAAGCATGTTCTCTTGCCAGGCACCATGCTAAGTGCTTTGTACCAATTATCTCATTTAATCCTCGCAATTCCATGCAGTAAATAATACTGTGATATTCCATCCAGCTAGCAAGTGGAGGAGGCTGTATTTGTAAGTTCCAGGGTCCAGCTGTGAACCAATGCTAGAAACTGCATCCTTCTTCCGGAACACTTCCGCTAACAGCCTGGCCATCGAGTCATGGCTTGACCTTGAAGGACTGGCTACTCTGTGTGTCTTTGATCTTCTCTGTAAAAAGCAGGGTTGTGCTTCATAGAAACTCACATAGCATGCTCCCCAAGAGGACTATCCTGATGAGAGTTCACAGTTCATGGTCACAAAGATCCAGGACAATTCCCCCTTCAACATTCACATGGGAGAGTTTGGCACAGTGATGCATACCTCTAATCCTCACACTCAGGAGGCTGAGGCAGGAGGATTGATGTGCATTTGGGACCAGCCTTGAATATCCAGTGAGACCCTGCCCCAAAAACAATAACTAAAAAAGATCATATAGGAGTTGACTCAGAAACATCATTAATATTTCTATCTCCTAAATTGACACTTGGAGGTCCACCCAGCAAGAAGGCGGATCACTGAGCTAGCACAGGGGTGTCCAAAGGCAGGAATCACGGCTGAGTGCAATAAGACAGGCTGACAAACTGATTAATCACCAACAACCCCTCGTTTTCCAAAGACCATTTTATTACTTTCAAAATATCACTACAAAAACAAGACTGAACCTCCCAAATATTTCTCAAAACTGTTAAACTGTTTCTAATGAAACAACATCTTCACAGGAAAGGTTTTGTTTGTGTGTGGTGTTGGGGCTAGACCCCACAGTCTCACACACGCTGAGCACATGCTCTACCATTGAGCTATACCCACACCCACATCCAAGTTATCACCAATAAGACTGTTTTCTAAAAATAATTCACCATGATTAAGACTCAAAGGGAATTAAAATAAGAATATGAAATGTTCATGAAATTATATACAGAAATACTTTGTTTCTGTATCGGATTTCTCCGTACACTTGCTTTTCAATCATTTATAAATAAAATAGTATTTTTTCTATTGACTTCCAATATGAAATTTTAGTGGAAATGTAATCATTTCTCATAGCTTTGCAATGCACTCGATTTGTACTTTATTTAGGTATAAATTTTACCCCTTTTCCTACCAGCCAGCCTGTCTAACAAATAGGTAAAGGAGAGGTTTTGGAAAAGTATCAGAAAATTCAGCAGGTTCTCCTCATGTGTGACTCTGATAGGTTTGCCTTTATAGAGACAGCAAAGTACCCGACACACCCAGAGCTATGAACACACACACCACAATTCCAAAGTCTCTACATCCTGTGGAGGGGAAGAAAGAAAAGCCATTTAAAAATCAACATGCCAGTGTCCTGAGAAATGCTATCTGCCTTTGCTTTATCCTGTATCTGAAACTCTGTGGCCTTTCATGCTGAAGTATTACATCAATTCACTCCCTTATCTGAAAGCAGCTTCAGTACAGACAGCAAAGAGGGGCAGAAACAAAAGCTGGCCATGAATGAGTGGTGGGTTTAGTCTACAGTTTATTGTTAGTATTAGCATTAAAGAGATTTGCTTAAAATAAGGTCATCAAAACCATCTTTAATACTGATGCATAAATATTAAGAACATTAAAAGTAAACGAAAAGATAATTGTTATGGCCAGCAAGTGGCTCAGTCTTTACTGCATCATAGACCTGAAGGCCTGAGTTCAATCCCTGGGACTCACATTTTGGAAGAAGAGAACTAACTCCTCCAAGCTGTCCTGTAACCTCCACAAATGTATGATGCCATGTGCAGGTGTACATGGCCACGCACATACATATGCAAATAAATAAATGTAATTCCAAAAGGATAATGACTAAAATGTAATTTTATGTGCTCTTCAACTAGGCAAGAATATTTTTTTTCTTTTGAAACTTACTATATGTCAGCTAAAGACATTTGGCTATAGCTCTTTAGATGGCAAAATTATTAAAATTTGCTTTAAATGTTTAAGATAATTGTCATTTTAAGGGAAGACTTCTTAAACAGGCCACAGTTTTCTATGGATGCAGCTAAGGGGCCTCTTTAAGGTTGGGTAAGGAACTAGACACACGTAGGAAGTGAGATGCTACACAGGTCAGACCCACTATGCACAGTATCTTTCTCCAGCTGGGAGCGTGGCTCAGTAGGAGAGTACTTGCCTAACCTGTCCAAGGCTTCTGTTTCCATCTCCAGCACTGTGAAGAAGAACGAGCAGGAGAAGGAAGGAACGTCTTTCTCTCTCTCACCTTACCAAACAGGCCCACTGGGAGAGGTCTGTGCCCTGAAAATCCTGAGCGTACATTTTCTTTGAAATAGCTGTTGCTCAGGTGAGATGCTGAGTGGGTTAAAGCACTTGGCACAGAGCCTGAAGGCCTGGATTTGATCCCTGAGCCCCAAAGGTGGAAGGAAAGAACTAACGCCTGGAAATTATTCTCTGACCTCCATATGGGTGACATGGCACAGGCACACCACACACACAAACACACACACACATTACACCACACACACACAAACACACACCACACACACACGCTGAATGAATTCATAAAAATTTCTGATGTCCGTGCCATACATAAAAAGAAGGAATCCAACTGGACTACACTCTATTTCCCTCAACAAACTAGCATACCATACATTCAGTAGGACTGAATCATCAGTGGTCCAGAAATAGGCAAAAATTAGGTACTACAACCTTAGCCCTCCTCATCTACAGATCGTCTGCAAGTAAATACTTGTTAAGTGACAGAAGAATGTTCTTCTGTATGTTCTGCTGAGGGCATGCTGAAGTTTGAAGCTATGGAGAAAAGCATTATGTGTCGTAAGAAGAAACAGACTACAGGTTAAAATAATGCCTGCTTTGAACAGCACACAACACATGTTACCAGTGATGGAGCTCATAATTACATACATAAGCATACATCCTTGAGTGTAGAAACACGCCTTTCCTTATTATAGCAGTGCACAGAGACACTAATTTAAACCGGCTCCGACGAATGGGGAAGCAGCCCATTTGGGATACCATTCAGTCAACAGAGTGACTGGCGTTTAATAAGTAGCTTGGCTGGCATCACATTCTTCATTATAGTACACGGGAAAGGTCTAGTTTGGGGTCTAATTAATCTGCTCGTACACATTCATCTTGGTGTTTCCAGTTGGCAGTCAGCATAAGAAACAAACGCACATCAATGTGTGCTTCTGAGAAACCATTCTCTTCTAAACCCAACCGGAAGAGATTAGCTCTATTCCCCCACCTCCAGGACTGTCCCAGTTTGCTCTCGACTGCCTCACTCCCCACCACACAGCCTCTCTCACATTTTAATCAAAGAAAACTATAATTAAGCTAGCAGGACTCTAATTTTGAAAAAGACATTAGGCCATCCGCAGTCACTTCATTACCCAGCACTTCAGAGGCCAGCAGAGAACCGGAGGGAGTCTAAGTAATATCTGTTCTTCCAAAGGGAGCATCAGAAAGAAAGCTGCCCACTCAAGCAGGTGTATTGGAGATAGGCGGTGAGCTCAGGGCTAAGACTCCCTCTGTCAAATCTGCTGCTTAAAACTTTTCCTGCGACCTTCAGCGGTCCTCCTGAGTCTGCTCAGCGAGCTGCTGGGGAAGGACCTGGAGGCTCCTAGGAAGGCGCCACCATACAGACGTTCACATTGGCAGAGGCTACTGCCTGCTCCAGGGCCAACAGTCTCTGGTCCTTGGCTCTTTCTGCTCAGGGCCACTACCTGCACCTCCCCCACACTGGGCACAAGGCATCCCTCCAGCAGTAGGGACACTCAAAAACAAAAAAGAACAAACAAACAAATAAAAATAAAAAATCACAACCATATTTTACTCTAAAGGGACTCCGTTCCACACAACTCCACAAATCCTCAGTGAGCTGGGTCCCACAGGGTCAAGGCCAATGATCTCTTTCAAGGGAAGCCACCTGAAGGAAGCCCACATCAGTAATCTAACCCGGCAAATCCCACAGTTAAGGAGCCCGCGGAGATGGGGATGCGGTGGGGGAGGTGGGGGATGGGGGAGCAGGTGTAACACATTTTAAAAAGCTTTTGGGGCTGCTGTGAATAGATCCCTTAAGACCCCCATCTTCTTAAGTCAAATCCCCACAGTTGCTTTTTGGGGGGCTGCTGCAAATCCACTGGCTGGGGGTGACACTCTGCAAAGTGCAGGACCTGGGGTGGGTGGTGGTGGGGACAGCGAACGGAGGTTCCCGCAGTTTTCCGAGTGGCAGACTTCGGTGGCGCCAGGGACCGTAGACCGGTAGAGCCACCTTCCCGCCACCTCCCCGACGCGCCCGGGACTCACCGTCGCGGCCGTCCTCCCCCCGGCTGCAGTTGCTGCAAATGTGCTTGATCTCCTTGCCCAGTTGACAGTGGATCACAAACGACACGTTGTTATTGTTGTTGGGGGCGGGGTCCTTCGGGGGCTTCATGCTCAGCAAATAAAAAGCTTTCTTTTTGGGTTTCACGGCGGCGCCCGCGCCTGGCACGACGCCCTGCCTGCAGCGCGGCTTCGCGGCGCGCGTGGGCTCCGCCATCCGCTCCCCGGGCGTCCGGGGCCGGTCGCTGATCGCCGCCCCGCGCGCTGCCACTCGCGTCCCCCGGCCGCACCCGCATGCCCCCACGCTACACCAGCTCCACGGCGGGCCGGGGCGGGGCAGAATGGCGCACTGGAGGTCTTGACCTCACCGAGCCGGGGCGAATCCCGGCT
>PVIU01002961.1:85991-157241 GCA_004026605.1 Ondatra zibethicus
CCCCACCCCCCCCCCCCCCCCCCCCGTTCCAAGCCTCCCGCTGCTATAGGCAAGCAAGATGTACTACAGGAGGCGGCTGTCCCAGTCCTAGGGTGGAACGGAGGCCAGAACAAATTATATTGTCGGGTGGGTCCAACCACGTCCCAGGATTAGACGACCTGTTACAGTGTCCTTGGTATTTTTACTTCCAGTAGAAGTCCCCAAGATGATTGGGACTTTCCTCCAGGGTCCTCAGTTGCAGTCATAGGGGAAAGCCCGTTTTCCACCCATTCTCAAACAACCAACAATTTCCTGACACTAGCGATTTGACAGATTTGACTGACTGCTTCAGCTGCCACTGCTCTGTGATTAAGAGCTTAGCAAGGCAAGTGACACTATGGAGACCTTCCGAGAGCAGTACCCGAAAGAAAGCAAATCCACAGCTATATTTTTTAAGTCTTGATTGTTCTGAGTGACTTTAAAAAATGCTTCAAATTCATTCACTCATTCACAGGACATCCCAAGACTGGTCCTAAATCAGGGAATCTAGTCTTCGAGAAGCTACACTTCACAATCATCTTGGATGCTTATTAAAAAAAAAAAAAGACTTTGGGGCTGGGAGATTTTGGTTTAGTAGGTCATTGTAGAGCCCAGGGAATTGGAAGCATTTAACAAGCTCCCTGGGTAATATTGATAAAGCATTAACAGAAACAGGTGTTTACAGCCAGATGTGTCCAACTCCAAGCACATGTTCTTTCTAATCGTGTCCCATTCCCTCTGCGTCCCAACCTTGCCGCCATCTCCCTCTTTTCAAGCCCACTAAAATAGTGTTAATCAAAGAATGTACAGTCACTTTTACCAAGAACTTTCTGGATGCTAATTTAAAAAAACAACTAACCTACACAAAAGACAGACCGCTGCTGTCTCTCCTGTAGACAGGTTTGGCACACAGGAATCTTTGCCAAGTAAGAGTCAATGCCGGAGGGAAGCTAAACATCTTGTGATGTTTCTAGGCATGCTAATTCTATCATTGTATCATCTGCTTGTCCCAATTCCCATCCGCAAAGATACAGTCCAAACCAACACTGTCAGGTTCACTTTCATCACTGTTGAGTGGGTGTCTAGCTGCCATCCTCTGCCCTGGAGGAGATGTAAGGGATAGGGTGGAGGGCGGGTGTTGGCGAAGTGGTCTCTTCAGTTGCATCCCCCTTTCTACAAGGGCCCATCAAGGGCTTTGATAGCATCTCCCTTCTCACCTGGATCATCAGCCAGACCAGTCACAGGTAAATGTCTCTGCATCTGCTCCTGTCAGGTGGTATCACTGGGTCCCCACCTAATTATACCCAGTATCTGGGAGATGACAGATGCCTTTGTGATATTGTTTAGATGCCCAAAGGGATTGGATCTCATTATGTCATGGGCAAACACATTTTCTAATCCTTAGGCCTTGTCCTCATCCTATGTCTCCTCTTAGCTCTGCCGAGAAGAGAGAAACTGTGTTCAAATCACATTACATCCTTTCTGAATTCTATTTTGAACATTGCTAGCCTTTCCAACTTCACTTTCTGCCTCACAGGTCAGAATAGGAAGACCTGTGTAAGCCCCATTTGGCCTTATTAAAACAACTGGGCTGGAAGTAATCCGTTATTTAGTCCCTGAACACTAAGCCTGACCAAAGGCTGTATGTCCTGATCTTAATTGGCCAAGCATCATCATGATTGTAGCAGAACAAACTTGGACATAGCTGCTAGTGAAAGCACATCTATTAAAGGATGTGTCCTGAAGGTGGGGGCTCTTTATTCAGGAGAAAGATGTGCAAGAGGCCAATGGCCTGCCTTGGACAGTTACTTGTTTGGTGGTCTGTCTTCTTAACTGACCTCCTTGAGTTGGCGTCCTCTAACTGGTGGTGCCCAAGGGTACAGGCTTGTGATATGGAACGATTCACATTTTAATACATTAAAATGTAATGAAATTAAAACCCAGTTTTCCAGCTGCATTAGGAACAATTTAAGAGGATAGTGACCAGATATGGTCAGCAGCTGCCATGTTCAACAAGGAGGCTGACAGAATGTTTCTACCCTCGCATGATGTTCCTAGAAGATGCACAAAGTCTCGTCCCCTGAGGCTGAAGGACAGAAGTGCCATTTCCTATTGCTACCACAGAAGGTGGGCAAAGGGGACCACAACACAGTGCTGGGGGCTGTATCTGGTGGCCACTAGTACCACTTTGTTTCAGCTAGTCGCGGGACTGGTGGGAATGTGTTCCCTGTGTTTGCTCTTGACCTTGTTCTGTGTGCTGTGTACCTCCTTGCTGAAGCCTGCTTCAATGTCTGTTGTTTAAACATCCTTACAGATAGCTCTTGATGCCAAGGGATGCCTTTACACACCCTGTGCTTGCCTCCACCCACAGACAACTCGTGCTTAATGATTAGCCTGTTCTGACTTAATTCAGTTGTTGCTCTTGGTAGTTATCCCCTCCCTTACAGCGTGACAATGGCCTTCCTATAATGTTCTATGAAAAAAAATGCAGTGGGATTTTTTCTTCACCTTTAAAAGCGAGGGAGAATATGTTGAGGGGAAACACAGCCCCACACATTCTATCACCTAGAACAGGACTCCTCTGTACCAGGCCTAGGTGGCTTTCCTGGGATTTTATTTTATTTTATTTTTTTACCCAGATAATCTAAATTGGAAAGAACCCTGGCAACCAGTCTCGCTGTCACTTATTTGAATAACAACCTTTTCCCATCCCATCCTACACTTGACTTGAAGAGCCCATTCTAAAATTGGTTTGGTGTCCAGAGACCTTGCTACTCAAAATGCAATCCCAAAGACCGGCAGATTTGGGGAGCTTATTACAGCTGCAGATCCCAAGCTCTGCCTCCAAATCTGCATTTTAACAAGATCTTAACGTAACCTGGATGCACTCACAGGAATCAGTTTGATAGTAGCATTAATTGTCTATGGGAAGAATGCATATTTTAGCTCAAAAGCATAAAGGTAGGACTTCTGGTGTCTCAGAGCTTAAAGTTTAGTGATGAAGGGGAGGCACTTGGAGAAAGGACAGACATCAACAAGAACAGCAAAGCCCTGAATGGAATCGTCAGATCTGTATTCAGGAATAGCCATGGGGAACAATGCACTCATCATTTAGCTGGGACCATATGTGGAAGAATTCTGCAAAGATTTACATGGATAAGGTGGAGCTCTTCCATTTAGAGGTGTCCATGAAAGGCAAATACACAGCGATTGGGGCAGGAGGGTGGTGTCAGAGGCCCTGTGGGGAGAATGCAAACTTGTAGGGGGAAGAAAGTTATGCTGGGGCCTGGAGGTGAGGGAGGACAGGTAGTCATCAGCCAACAAGGTAGCAACTGAAAACTGGGCTTTCTGGATGAGTGCACGATTATGGTGACATGAAGGCAGCAGAGGCTGTTGAAATGTTCCCAGTCTAAATGCGAGAAGCCAGGAGCAATCCATTCCCAATGGTTTAGGAGCAGGGATTGGACAGAGTAAGGGTGCACAGCTTCCAGGCTTTTTCACATTTAGTAGAGTGGTTCAGAACTTCTAGGGGATCCCTGAAACCAGCTACAACATTCTCTGTGCTATGTACACTGCTTCCCCTAGCAACCACAACATGTGATTTCTTTTCCTGTCCTTTTCAAGTAGAGAACTTTTCCTTTTCATTTAGAGGAAGCACTTTACAAGTCCTCTTTGGCACATCCACATGGCCTCCATTATCATTCTTGTACATCAGGACCATTACTGAGTATAATAAGGGCTACTTGAACCCAGAAACTCTAATACCATGGCAGTTGAGCTGATAACCGAGAGCGCTACTAATGAATTAAGAGTAGGCAGCATGTGGAGCCCTGGCTGCAGTAGTAAGGGGAAGACTCTCAGTGTGCCAAGGGCTTGTTACACAGCGTGAAAACCCGAATTCAGATCTCCAACACTCATGTGACAGCTGAGCATGGTGGCACAAGCCTGTAATCCCAGCAAAGGGAGTCTGCAGGATAGGTGGACACAGGAGGGTCCCAGGGGCTTGCTGGATAGCACTCCAGCTAAGACAATAAGTTTCACATTCAGTGAAGAGACCCAGTCTGAGACAAGTAAGGTGTAGAGCGATGGAGGAAGACATTCCCAATGTCAGCCTTGGTCCTCCATATGCATGTGCTTAAGCTTGTGTACCTGTGCACACATATATGCATGCAAACACACACACACACACACACAATGCAAGGGTTCACCTCACTGTTTAGAATGATATGCAGTTGATAAAAGTATGAATTATTGATGAAAGTTTTTCATTTAGTATTTTTGGATCGTGGTTGATCATGGGCAACTGACATTGGGGAAGGCAAAGCCACAGATAAGGGGACGTAGTGCGGTGCATTTATATTCTGTGCAAGAAGTGATGGGCACTCAATGTGGAAGGCCAAGTACTGCAGGCAACTAGGCAATGTCTAAGGAGAAGTCATAATCAGCTCTTGTGAAATGGTCCTGCTACATGAACTAGCTATAGCTGGCCTCTATTCTAATAGGTTGAATACCCTTCCTGACTCTTTCATATCTAGTTAATAAGTATTTTAATCATTTCTGCAGATTGAGATTAGAAAGCAGCCACACAGCCTGCAAGGCTTTATTCTCCCAGGAGCGGGATTTGCCCATCACAGATTCTTCAAACTGAGTTTCAGAGCCTGTGACAACATTCTGTCAGTCTTAGATTCTCCCTTTATTGTTTTATAATCTAACCCAGCAGGAATTTGGTGCAGGATCCAGGGAGACATCTGAGGACAATAAGGTTAGCAGAAGCAAATTCATCTGTCTGATTTTAGAATTGGCGCTGGACTTCTTAAGAATATACTGGAGGCATTTAAATGCTGAGAGCAAGGTGGGTTTTGCATTTTTTGAATTTTGTTTGTTTTAGCTAAGGGAATTTTCCCCCTCTGAAAATGCTGAATAGAAAGCAATTTTTTCCTCCAGGCTTATGATAATTATCCTCACTAACAGATTTTTTTTTTCTGTGCAAATTCTCCTGAAAACAGCAGACAGCTATATGAAGAGGAGTGAGTGAAGACACTGAAACAAAGCAGGTGGAGAAAGAGGTGAAGGAGGGTGAAGCCCTGGCAATGACCTGTGCATGTTCCCATTTGCAGCGCTGTCTTAGGAGCATCTGCACATTGTGTTTTCCCACCAGGCTCTCATTATGTAGACTAGTGTGGCCTTGAGCCCCTGATCCCGTTGCCTCAGTTTCCCCAGTGATCGGATTACAGGCCTGCAAGGCCATGGTGACAGGTTGGGAAGGCTTCTTATCGATCTGAATTAGCCCAGGTGGGAAGAGGGTTGTCCTAGAGCAGCTCCTGAGTGCAAATAGAAGATTTTACCCCTAGTAACCATGTTGCTAGAGAGAGCGCCATTTTAGTGACTGGCAGAAAAGAGGGTCAGGTCTGGTGGGAAACACTGCAAGGTCTTACAGAAGCAGACATCTTCAAAGTCAGTGTTGCTAACACTCATGAGACGCCCTCAGCCTAAGCTAAATATCAGACATTAGACATTGCTGCTCACATCTGGGGAAAATAGAGAACAGATTAGGCCAAGGTTGAGAATTGCCAAATATTATTATGTGGAGCTTATCATTCTAAAGTTTCTTTACATTTTGTTCCTAATAATAAATCCAATTTAAAATCTCTCTCTCTCTCTCTCTCTCTCTCTCTCTCTCTTTCTCTCTCTCACACACACACACACACACACACATCCTCATGATTTATATATAATGTATAATCTTGTGGGGTTTTTTAGACCAATATTCTTTGGGAACAGACTTAGGTACTTGTAGTTATTTATCTTCTAGAAATAAAGTCACTAGAACACAGAAATGATATTAAGTGTTTTTCATACAACAATAAAAAACCAATGAGAAGGTCCAACAGAGAAATATGTTGAAATGTGTTAAAAAAAATCAGCTTTGACATAAACAATTTGACATTAGATTCTTTCTCTCTCCATGTATGTATATACTTCCATATGTGTGTATAAACATATGTATGTATACATATGAATGCATGCATTTTTTATTCAAGAAAAGATCCTATTATATGCAGCCTAGGCTGACCTTCAATTCACAGTCACCCTGCCTCAGCCTGCCAAGTGTTGCTTTTTTCAAGTATATGTCACCATGCCTGGTGTCACAAAACAATGTTAAGTGAGAAAAGTTAAAGCTCAGGGAACTGACCACACCATGACCTAATTTTGTATAAAGCAGGTAATTATAGATGCCACTCTTGTTCTCCAGACTTTTCTGAATCCTCGGGTGCATGGTGGCACTGCAGCCCGTGGCACTGTGAGCAGACAGCACTAAGTGAGCGGTCCTGATCCCAGGCATGGTGAACTGCAGCCCAGGACGATGGCCTCTGCTTCCATCTGTGTTCTAGAGCAGGAGAGCAGTGAGCGGCTGGAGCCCCCCCCCCCCCCAGAGGCTTATTGCAGGCTTGGTTCCCGTCCTGTAACACTACCAGGACGCACCTTTAAGAGAGAGGACCTAGTAAGAGGGAGTTGGGTCCTTTGAATTTGTCCTTGAAATGAAATTGGGAGCCTGACCCTTTCTCCTCCCTTTTGCTTCCCAGTCACTATAAGACATAAGATGAGCAGGCTCTTCCCCATATGCCCGGGCCATGATGCACTGCACCATTACCATCCTAAGGGAAACAGCCAGGAGACTGTGGGCCAAAATAGTTGAAATCCTGAGCGTAAATAAGCATTTCCCCCCTCCTCTCCTTAAGTTAATTATGCCCAGCTTTTGTCTCCGTGGTACAAGGCTGACTGATTCATAAGCTGTGACAAGGGTCTGTACTAAGAGACGCACACTTGTGCTGTTGCAGTTCCCTGAAACATTGGTGGTTTTCACTGCAGGGTAATCTAGCCTGTCAAGGTGAAGACAGCAATGAGAAATTCCCGTGCATGGCTATCGCCTTTTTAATCATTACGCCAACACCTCTTGAAGATGGAACGATTATTTTCATTTTACACCTCAGGAAACAGAAAATCAATGAGATTGAATACATCTCCAAGTTTCCCCAAATTAGCATTTTCACCAAGTAGAAAGAAATCTGAGCCCAAATCTCTTCAACAGGGAAGCACAGTTGTCCTCCCCCAAACATCCCACTGACATTCGGGGAGCAAGCTGATTGGCGGCTTTGCATCAGAGGACCCTCGCACTATTTTAAGAAAGAAGCATATGGCATCATAAAACACAACCAAGAAAGGTTATCAGACTGTGGGCACAGGACACAGAAACCTTGGCTGCCATGCAGGGCAGAACTGCTGGTGGTAAAGGGGACAGGAGTAAAAATAGGATGCAGGCAGTTACTTCTCTATACTCTACCCTTTTAATATGTAAACCAGACCCCAGTTGGCTGCTCCCCGAGGGATCCTTTCAGGGCCAGGGTTATTTCTCTGGGTGTGTTGAGTCCCTCAGGGCTGTTTCCTGTATGTTTAGCTAATGATAGGGACAGAGCCACAGTTGCTTCTACAGAGCAGGTGTGGGAACTGAGTTAAATGGGGTAACGCAGTATTGACAAGGAACAAAGGATGACTCTTTTTGTAAGTGTGATACCGTCCATTACACAGGAAATGGAGCAGTGTGAGAGGGTTTCTGGGGGTAGCCAGCCATGGGGGCGGGGCTTCAATTTTATCACAGGTGTACAGACATGTGACATGAAAATAACCTCCTCCACCACAATGGTCCAAGTCTCTAAGGAAGGCTTCAAAATATGCTCAAGACTCATGACGTGTTTGATTAAAGGACTATCTGTTTCTAACCAGCCAGGTCGTATTCTCTTTTCAATGCTCCAGGATCCAAAGAGTGCTCTATAGCAGAGCAGTCAGGCCAAAGAGAGATGATGTTTAATTTTACTTGTTGTATTTCAACAGAGAGTTTCTTCCGTGATGCATGTTATAGACACACTATTTACTGTAACAGTACTCTGCAGCCATTTTTCATATAAAAGAAATGTCTGTGGGAATGAGAGAGTTAATGAACTAAAAAAGCTAAATGAAGTCTAATGAAATTACACTAGAGCGTGTCATCGGAATCTAAGACATCAAAATGTGTGTTAGGTAATACATAGGTACATTCCCTAATATTACACATATACACACATATACACACAGAGGATGGAGGGAGGGAGAGAAGGAGGGTTGTAAAAACTCCTTTGGAGAAATGATGTGTATTAGGGAAGAAGAGAGGCCCAGAGATGGAGGCAGGGACATGAGGAGGGATTTGGCAAGCTTCCAGTGCATTTGAGAAACTCTGCTGAGTTTTTATTAATGAAAAGTATTGAATATATTTGCTTATAATATATATTTAATAATAAAATTTATTCAATACATTTAACTATATCTTACTTAATAATCATGTTACAAAGATTTATAGCTAATTTATAGTCTAGTGAATGAAGCCCCTTAAAGGAACTGCCTCAGAACTGTAAACGTGGAGCCCTTTCCTAGCCTTCCCTTCTGTCCGTTCTCTTGCCCAGTTTCAAAACTGACACTTATGTGGGAGACTGAAAGCGTTTAAGTTAAGATCCTTCATTTTAAGGAGACCACCGGACCCTTTCCAGGTTAGCGCATTCCACCAAATCTATCATATTTTTAATAGCAAAGAAGCCCCAGAATTAACCGTATATCTAAGTCCTTAACAAGAAAATACTCCTATTTTGCTTTCAAGAGAAGAGAAGGTTAGTGGAAGTCCAGGCTCTCTACCATGCCATTTCGTAAGGAAGGGTTGACACCACTCAACATCAGGAGGGTCGGTTCTCAAGTCCCTATCAGCGCACTTGTGCACCATGGTCTCTAATTTTTCTTAAATGGCTCACATTCAGTTAACTGTGAGCTGTTTAGAGCATAAATACACTTCAGGGAGCTTTACCCACCATTAAACTCATTCCGAGTGAACTCTCCAGGCAGGTTTTGGCAACAAAGAGCCTGGTGCCCTGCTGGCTGCACAGGACCAGACGGTAGCTGGTGCTGCTTCAGTCTTATGGGCCTTTTCCAGCAGAGACAGGCTCTGTGCTCCACGTTGCTTTTAAATCAAGAGGGAAATAACAGGAGGCACGAAGAGGCACAGGGAATGCTGTTTGCTTACAGTTTTCCCTGAGTGTTTTGATAGTTTTCACAATGGGAGCTACAGATCTTTCCATATGGAAAAGGGAGTAGAGCTGTTCCACTGAGGATAAATATTGGTTTTTTTTTTTTGTTTTTTTTTTTTGTTTTTCGAGACAGGGTTTCTCTGTAGCTTTGGAGCCTGTCCTGGAGCTAGCTCTTGTAGACCAGGCTGGCCTCCAACTCACAGAGATCTGCCTGCCTCTGCCTCCCGAGTGCTGGGATTAAAGGCGTGCGCCACCACCGCCTGGGGAGGATAAATATTTGTAACTGCTAATGCACGTGCGAGGTAGAATTGGCTCTACTGTTTGGGAGCACATGGGAGCATTTTGCTAGGGCATGAAAGAAATCTAATGACCGAGCATTGGATGCAACATTTTTGTGTTTACCTAGAACATTGTACTGTGAGAGAGAGAGAAAGAGAGAGAGAGAGTAGTATTGAGCTGTAATGTTTTCCAGAACGATCTGAGTTCAGACTTCCTACGAGAAGGAAAAGATGGCTGACCCAGACAGGGAAAGGCCCACTCCCCTGCAAATGTATAATTCAGTGTTAATTGTAAATACCAGCCAGAAGGGCCAGGAGAGACCCGCTTCTCTTAGGAACTGGGTTGAATCAAAGCACTGTTAAAACGCTGTTGGGTTCTGCTAAAATTGCAGTGCTAATGATGTTTTTAATACGTTCTTTATGCTTTTAGGGTAAGCACTATATTTGAAGTTCATTTTCCTGTAAATAAGAAAAGACACTTGGCATTGGGCAATTTGGCTTCCTAATTAGCAGTAAAGGACTGTCAATCAAACAGCCAACTCAATCACTCTTATGCCCCTGAACCACCCACCCTTATGCACGCACCTTACGCCAGGGATCTTGGGACAACTGTGTGAGAGATATCAGCGGTGTCCTGGCTCTAGAAGATGGCAGCCCCTGCCAGAGCTATGTGAAACCACAAGGCTGGATGAACCTTTTCTGCCTGGCCAGAGGGGGCGCACTTCCTAGGGTGCTGGGACTCTACTGTTAAAGAGGGCAAGGTCACGATTGACCCCAAAACAAGCCTTGGCGCCAATTTGTGCTAGAGAGAAAGTCCTATAAATGACTGATTTGTCCAGATAAATGCTCCTTTTGTATTAGTAGGCTGCTTAGGCTCCTCTCAGCCAGTCTTCTGAGAAACACATTCCTGCGGGTTGTTTTTTTTGTTTGTTTTGAGACATTAGGGCCAATGAAGACTTCTCTAGAGTGGCCTTTTTCTGCTTCCTTTCAGTAATTCAAGCTGAGGAGGGTCGAGGCATCTGGGAGGCCTTCAGAGGTGGTTACAGGAGGCCTCACCCAGTTACCGAGGTTTAGGCTCCCCAAACAGCCCTGCTTTAAACAGCTACCTGGTTCCTAGTCTAAGCCCCAAGAGGACTGACTGCAGGAGAGGCAGTGGCCAGCAGAAGCCACCATCTTTCCCATTAGCAGTGCCCACAGGCCTGAATCCATCCAGAAATGCAGTGGATGGTGCTACTGATCCGCTGGAGATTCCAGCTACTAACCTGGATCCTGCACCCCGTGGAAGGGGATGCCTGAGGCTGAGTGATGCTGGTTATAGGGTGCTCCATTCCTAAATGGACTTCCCAAATGTCCCAGTGCCCAAATGCTGTCCCGCCAGCGCCACCCATGACTGCAACGGAGGGAGCAGCTGAACATCTCCATTCAGGGAAGAAGGGGAACAGATGCAGAAGTTCCGAGAGAGTGGAGAGTTGGCAGAGGGTTGCAAAGAAACCGTGACGAGAAACCATGGGCTTTGGCTGGTTGGAATAATTCCAGATAGCTGTCTTCAGGGGCAAGGTATCAGACCTCGGGCTGGGACTCAAAGGGTCCCAGAACTGGAGGCTGTTATAGGGACAGCAGGGTTAGTAGGGTAAAGGGTCCTGGATACTTGAGGTAGGCACAGGGACTTGAGTATGAGAGGCTGACATTCCTGCTGTGTCCACCTGCCTACTGTCCCTGCTCACTGTTGTCACACACCAAGGGAAACTAGCATTTGAAAACGTCTCACCTTCTCTTTCTCTCCTCGCTCTTTCTATCCAGCTGGAGCTAGAGAACCTGACACCAGGTGATTGGTGATGCTGGCACATGTTTGACTGCCTATACGGGCAATGATTGAGCTAATGGCATCTTCATCTTCAAACTCAGATGGATTTGAGTCAGGATTGATACATTTGTCCTTACACTGTGCACGCTCATCATCTGGTCCTGCCATCCAGACTGAAATGTAGGAGGAAGTTAGTCTTACAAACCAGGGAAATCCTCCCTGGACTTTCTATTCTACCCACACCGGAACATGGAATAGAGAATGAGAAAATAAAAAGTTTTCAGCTCCATGTGGGGAGAAGAGAAGAGCAGAAATAAAAGGAGTCCTCCCCCAAAGTGGACACCACTTGCTGGGTTTTGCTTTTTTTGCTTTTCAGTGCTAGGGATCGAACCCAGGCTCCCCACTATTGACCTACACCTCTAGCCCAGTGTTCACTTTTTAGGCTTGCTCCTGTTTAATCACAAGTAAAGGAAGAATTTTTTTTTATGGGGGAAATTATTTCAGAACATCACCGAGAAGCCTGGAGAAAGACTTGATTACGCTCATCAGCGACTGCAGGTGGTGGTGGGAAAGAGATGATTCATATGGATTTGTAACATAGGGTCTGAAGACATACAGCATGAAATCCAAGGGCGCAGTCCCAAACTGTCTTCTGCAGTCACCTCCCCCATTTCAGGCCATGTGAGCGTGAGCCCCTGCATGGTTTGTGATTCTGGATTGTTTTCATCTTCTGCACACCAGCCTAGGTTATTCATCCCTCTGCCCTTCACAATCTCTGACAAAAACGTTTCCAAGGCAGTGAAGGAATGAGGTGGCGCTCTCATCCCATTCTTCAGGAAACTGAATTCGGGAGACTTCTGTTGTTATTAATTTATAATTAAAAATCCATCAACACTGTTTATAATGTATTAAACACCTGCCTGTAAGCATCCCAGTATGACACTCATGAATTTTTCTTCCAAGGAACAACTGTCCCTTGATACACCCCCTGATTCCTCCATAAACCTTCCAAGAGGATCCATTTGTCCAGAAAGCAAACCCATGTTAAGTTGGATTTCAAAGACAAAAACAGTTGCCCTCAAAGTACCAATATTATTTGGTTAACAAAAGGATGGGCCAGGTAAGTGGCAATCAGGGAGGCCTTTCTTAAAATGCCATTAAAAAAATTCTAGTAGATTAAACTGCAACTGTTAGAAGTCTGTCTTGAGAAAGAAAGAAACATCTGGAATTGGTGGTGTTGGAGGTAGAAATGACTCTATGCAGATTGGGCTTTCTAAGGTACGGAACATTGATCTAGAGTTGAAGCAAGCGTAATCTACCTCTGCTGTTGCTCCCTCCCAATCTCATGGTTACCTAGGCAGCCCTGCTTGGGTGTGGCTTCTGCATGCCATCTCCTCATCTTTCTCAGGAACTTCTTTGTCTTCAATGAGACAGTGGCAAGCCAGGCATTTTGGAAGATGCCCGCCACACACCCTGGCATAGACCTACTCAGTCCTTCTTGCCACTCCAGAACTAACTGGCAGCTGAGTGCTAATGCTAACACTTTGCAAGTACTGCAGCTTAAGCTTAGAAAAAGATGGTGAGTGCAACCCCACCCACATGTTCTAAGTGTCTATACGGCATGTTATGTGTTTCAGCTCTTCATTTAAACCAAAAGAAGAAAGGCTACCATTCCTTCCTTTCCACTTGTTTCTCAAAGGTGATTATTCTCCTGAAGCTGATGTTTGTGAGGCCTATCCATATTTTTGTACTTTTATCATGTATGTATTATGCAATTTTAAACTTCCAGTATTTATTTGTGATGTATTATGCAATTTTAAACTTCCAGTATTTATTTGTGAGTTTTAAATGCACCATGGGTGTTATTACTTTGCTTGTTTGGTTTTGTTGTTGTTGTTTGTTTTTGATTTTGTTTTGTTTTTTGTGACAGCATCTTATGTAGTCCGAGCTGGCCTTGAACTTGTTAGGTAGTTGCAGATGACTTTAAAGATTTAATTGCCTCCACCTCCTGAGTGCAGGATCACAGATGTTTGCCACCACACCTGGTTTTATTTGGTGCTGGAGATCGAACTCAGGGCATCATGCATGCTAGATAAGCACTCCTCCAGCTGAGCTACAACCTAGACCAGAGGCATTGCAATTTGACATTTTGCAACGGTCTGAATTTAATTCAACACTGTACAATGATTATTGCATGTTGATTCATGTAACCCCAGTTCACCTTTCCCATGGTGCTAGCGTGCCAATGTATGACTGGACCACCCCTCGCTTTAAAACACTGAGATAGGGTTACTTAGATGCCATCTTGATCCGTGGTAATTACAGACAGCCCCCTCTTCCCCAGTAAGCGTCCTGAAAAACTTTCCCCTGTATTCCTGTGCAATGGCTGTTTCTCATAAGATAGCAAGGATTGGAGCAGCTGGGCCACAGGATATGCATAGCTCTCGAAGTCACAGCAGCAATTGCCACTCAACAACAACAAATGACACTTCCTGTCTGTCTCTTCAATACTTCGTATTTATCAATATTTTAATTGGCATTTGGTGCTGGGAATTTAACTGTTTACCCATTAGGTAGCCAGAGCATTATAAATCACTTACTCATAGTTGGGGTTCCCCTTTTCTCACTGACTTATATAGATTCCTTTACTTCTAATGGTTTTATGAGCTTCATGTGTTGACATATTTCAGTCATAATTTTTTGCACTTTTTCTCCATTAACCTCTTCTAAAACTCTGATGTTCTTACATTAGCATCACTGTGGTTTCCTAATTCTGTCATATACACTATAAATAATATATTCCAATTTAAATATACTTTTCCACTCAAGTACTATTTGTAAATTCAATGTTTTAAAAGTATTAAAAACTTTTGTTAAGTTCCAAATATCGACCAATTACATTTTGATTTATTTTTGCTACAAGAATTTCTTAGATACTTAATTCCAAACATGATTACAGCAATGTTTTATAATTGATTTATAGCTTTATTGAATTTTAGAAATATGCTTTATATGGTATTAATCATTTAGAATTTATTGACTTTTGTGATCTGGATTATAATTAATCTTTAAATAGTGCTTATATTAAAATAACATGTAATCTTCATTTGAATATACACATTAACAAAACATGTTAATTGATTCATTGAAAGCTTCACCATATTTATTGAAGTTGAACCAACCTATCAGTTACTGAGAAAAATGTTTTTAAATAAAATCTCCACTTACAATTTTGGATAAACAATTTTTCCTTATAATTTTGATCATTTCTTTGGCCTTTATTTAGGCAGTATTTTATTAGACTTTTATATCTCCTTATGAGTTACTTTATCATTAAGATTAATGATAATCATTAAGTACTATTTAACATTATGTATTCATTGTTTTCATTAAGGAACAATTTTCATTATCTTTAATGATCTCATTATCTTTAAAGTCACTTTTTCTTGACAGCAACATTGGCTTACGAGTGTTCTTTGACTAATACTCCGCCCATGAACTATTGGTGCATCATTTTCTCATTGACTGAACAGGAAGATTTAGTCTATTTACAATGGCTGTGACACATTTGTGTTGTATTATTTTGGCCTGTTTTTTTTTTTTTTGTCCTCTTCATCTCTGATGGCGGCAATTTTTTTTGTTTTTGACCTTCCTCTGGTACTGAAGTTACATCTGTTTGATAGTAACTGACATTTTTCTGTCCAGTGGTCAGTTCTTTTGCTGTGTCTGCTGAGTCTCCTGTTCATTCCTTTGCAAGGCTTGGGATTTTTTCATTGTGAGTTTATGCTCAGTAAGGTGCTTTGCAGTCCCTACATAACACATTTTACTTAATTTTTAATATTTATTTTTATTTATATGTGATTGTTTTGCCTGTATGTATGTACGTACACTGTGTGAGTGTGTGTGTGTGTGTGTGTGTGTGTGTGTGTGTGTGTGTGTGTGTGTGTGTGTGCGTGCGCATGGTGCCTGTGGAGGCCAGAAGAGGGAACTCGATCCTCTGGAACTGGAGTTACGGATACTTATGAGCCACCAAGAAGGTTCTTGGAACTGAACCTGGGTCTCCTGTGAGAGCTTAATGTGCTCTTAACTACTGAGCCATCATTCCAGTTCTACGCATAATAAACTTAATTTATTTAAATTTGCTTCTATCATTATGTCAGTGATCCCAATGTAGTAGGAGGTTGGAGAACTATTCCTGGGATTTGTAAGTTCTGTGGAGATTACCTGAATCCCATAGGCTTCCAGTTTCTACTCCTTGCGGGCACTAGCTACTTCTACCCAGATCCCTAACACTTAAGGCCCCTTGCTACTACCCAGAGCATCCTCCACAATTTATTCATTTATCAATACATAGATCCATGAGGAGTCCTTTAGACTTTGGTTTAGCCCATGGCCTCTCATGCCTGGAACAGTCATTGAAAGTCACCCTCAATGTGTTTGGAATACAAGTCAGCGAGCTCACAGGAAAGCCAACTTGGTCTTCCCTGTGGCTGGAAGTTCTGTTTACATCTTTGCATTCTCAGGAGTGAGCATATTAGAGACAGGGACTGATGTACTGCCCATCATTTCTCTCTGTTCTGTTTTCCCAGCTTCTTCATTCATGTCTGGAAGGTTGTTAGTGAGAACTTGGTAAATATTTCATGAATGGGTAGATTTGATTCTGGTGGGTTCAATACCTACTGCAAGCTTACAATAGCTCATCCTTTGCAATGTGATGTGTGGTGGTTTGAAGGAAAATGGCACTCACAGGGAGTGGTACTCTTAGAAGGTGTGGCTTTGTTAGAGTAGGTGTGGCCTTGTTGAAGGAAGTATGACACTGTGCCGGGGCAGGATTTGAGGTCTCCTACTCTCAAGCTACGCTCAATGTGGTACACAGCTCACTTCCTCTTGCCTGTGGATCAAGATGCAGGACTCTCAGCTCCTTCACCAACACCATGCCTGCCTGCAAGTTGCCTTGCTTCCTGCCATGATGATCATGGACTAAACCTCTGAAACTGCAAGCCACCCTCAATTAAATGTTTTCCCTTTTAAGAGTTACCATGGTCATAGTGTCTCTTTACAGCAATAGAACCCTAACTAAGACAGACTGTGTCCAAGTCATAGGTAAGAGATATGTGAGAGGTACCAAGGGCTGGAGAAAGATGGCTGGAGAGATCTAGGCTACTGGATTCTTTTGTCCACATTGTCAGCTAATTCTCTTTCTCACTGTTCAAAAGGTTCTTTAAATTTAATAATTAAAACTATATTGAGACCCAAGAATACCACCCTTATGCTAACTATAGCTTCTGGCTACCTACTTATGACGTACACTGAACCAAGGCAAGAAAGCAAGAAGCTTTTTGACAAGTTAATTAGCATTTTCCTAGATCTCTGATTTCATAAAAAACACAGGGTCCTTCATTTTCAATTTGCTTATAGTACAAGAGAAAGGTACCCCGAGTGTTGTTCAGCTTCTGTCACTGAAGATTCTTGGGGTGCGGGATGACGGGAGGAATGGTAAAGATGAAAGACCTGGCCCTTAATTAATCTGAAAGTCTTCCTTTTTTGATGACTACTTTAAGTCAGTTTTGTTATTTTCCAAACATGGTAAATAATGATTCATGTGAGTGGATTTGGAATATGAGCAAACAGAAGATACTGTTGGATGTAGCTCGAGGACAGAACACTTGTCTAACCTATGAAAAGTCCTGACTTTGATGTCTGGTACTACAAACAAGCAATCAAACAAATGGATATCAGTGGGGTTGAGCATGCATCTCATGCTTAGGTCCTGGGGTAGATTCCCATCAGGTTAAAAAAGAGAGAAGGGGAGGGAGTAGGGGTAGGAAGAAGATAGGGAGATAGATACTCATTAAGATTTTGAAAGATGCAGTATAATAAATAAAAAGATACAGAGACATAGTTATGTCAATGTCATAATTAAAGTCATGTATTCTGGTTGAACATTTTAAGGCTTTTACCACATCGAGTGCTTGACATTTTCATTACTTGAAATCTTGGCCCGGCTTTAAAGTGTGCAAGACAATATTGTGCTTGTGATTTTCCACCCACCCCTAAGACAAAGTCATTATAGCTTAATCCAATTAAACTGAGTCCACCACAAGAGTGCTGGCCTCCCAATAATGTGCCTTTTCATCCAACTCTCAGCTAATTCCTCGGAGGCCAGCCGGCTCCAGATGCTAACAAAATGCTGATCGGGGAGTTTGAGTTATTCAGTTTTAGGATTGATTTAAAAAAAATATGTAGGACAGGACTCTGTCAGACAAGAATAAAACCAAGACGCAGGACAGAATATTTTAAATGGAATCTTGGGAACTGTAGAAGACGATGGTTCTGGGTGCTTGGCTTCTCCAGAAAGCACTGTGCTGGACAGGTGCACTCCCTGCATTGGAATGAACTGTTAATTACCGAATGCGGGGCTGCCGGAGAGCCCTGCAAGTGGAAAATTTCCCAGCTTTGGGCAGTCCTGGTAAGACTCAGTTAAGCTTACCTATTTACTGCCCTGTCTTCCTAAAACAGCAGGGTCCTTTACTGTAGAAACAATTTATGTCACCCTGATTTATCAAGGAAATGGCACCCCCAGCGAGCAGGAGCAATCTTCTCAGGGGGGTACCCCCTTAGAGAAAGAGACTTGTCTCAGGGTCCTAGATCAACCACAGGTGGGAGCTGTGAATTGGTCTGACACCTACGAGAAGGGGTTGCAAGCCTGGGATGGGGTGGGACCGGATGAAACTGGGGGATATCTCAACAACAGGAAACATAAATCCAAGGATCAAGCCAATTTGTGCTGGGATTATGGCTTCCAGGTTAGGCTGCTACCACTCTGCTATTTGGGCATCTGATGAGACCTTAAAAAAACTTCCCTAGGGAGGATGAGGAAGGGCATCCTAAGGTCTGGAGCCAAGTCAAACACTCTGTAGCTGCACTGACCTAACCACTGATACAAATCCAATATCCTGTCCCATGGACCAGAGGCTTGGGTGTCACCATCTGGACAAGACTCTCTTGATGACCTCAGCAGAGCTATTCTCATATCTGTGCTGTGCCCTTAAAGCAACTTTCTCATGCCTTCCTTCTCCTTTGGCTTAATGAATCTGTGTTTATACTACTGCCTCTCCCTAAAGATTTTGACTTTCTATAGTTGTTAAATCTTGGGTCTCTTTGTGTCTCCAGTACCTGGGCATGTGACATAGCAGTGATGTTTGGAAAATGAGTAACCAAAGGCTTGCCTATCAGGAAGTCACCCTACACAGTAGAATTTCATAAATAGATTGTTCTCTACTATGTCTAGGATGTGAAGCTCCGGGAAGGCTGTATGAAGAGTGGGAAATAATCACACCGATTGGATAAAAACAGTATTTTTCCTTTGTGAAATTTGTTGTGGCAGCAGGCTGAGCATGGAGCACATTGTTCGAGGTCTGTGTTCTCAGAAGATTCTGGCAAATCTGGGAATCTTTTTGGAGCCTTCCATTCTAGCCACACAGATGGTACCAGGCACTTGTGTCCTACTTCTACACCCATCATCACCTTGATACTGTCAAAAACTCTGTGAGATGAGTAGGCTCTTATTGTTACTGCTATTTCACAGAAGCCAGCAAGATGGACTGGCTAGGTGATGCATTCCTGGTCCCACATAACAGGGTGATGCTGAAAGTTAGACAAGACTCTTGCTCTACCAGGCTTTATCCCATCTTGCATTTGTCATCATGATGCTGGTCAAATTGCTTAACCTGCCAGCTTTGGTTGTCTTGTCTTAAAAGAGGAATAATGTTGTCCACACAGGAGGATTGCAGAATTAAGAAGCTGCTCAGATAAATTGCTAACATCCTCGTTTTGCATCTTGGTGGTTTTCTGTGATTGATAGACATGCATCTTTATTCATAAGGCATCATGTCGACTGGCACCAGTGATAATTCTGTAGCCAAGGAGCTGAGGCAAACCTTTAGCTTCAATACTTCACTATGAATATTTAACAGGGTATCCAAGTACTTCTCTCACTCTGTCGCTACTACCCATGGAAATTGGTGATCAGCATGATGTGGCTTCATGCCAGACAATACTTGGAGATGATTTCTGGGTCATCCGCAGCAATCAGTCTGGATGAAGGCTATTTAATTTATAATTGCTTGTGACAATTGCTCCATCTTTGAGAAGGCTCTGCAAGAAATGCTATCTGTATTCCTCTATGTCTTTTGGCAAATAAGATGTACTGCAGATAGAGCTCAAGGCAGTGGCTTTCCGTTATCACTTCTCAGCGACTCCCTTCGTTGAATATTACATGGTACACGAGAGTGGAGCTGAACCCTCACTTCTGTAATTGGCTGGGTTTTCTGGTTTCACAGCAACAAGATGATTGATCCTGGCATCAGGAACCATGGATGGTCCTCACTAGGAGAGGAAGCAGCTTGTCCCATCCAACCTAATTCCTGAATAGACTCACCTCCTTCTTACCCTTCCTATGGGCAGTGTTGATGCCATTTTCTCAGGATAGGAAGCTGTCGAATTTGTTCTTCTCTTCGGGACTTTAGAATCTCTCCCATGGCTGGCGCACTGTGGAAGCCTTTCTCCAGCCTTTGGGTCATTTGCACCCACCCTGTTGCTTTTCAAGTACTGTGGGGGGGGTCTCTAAAACTCCACTCTTACTGCTGTCGCCTGTCAGTACCCCATGTGGGAATGGAATGGAATGGAATGCCATTTCATCCTTTGAAAATGGCTGTTGAATGAGTTTTATTTGTTCAAAACCTTTTTATTTTAGCTCATGTGCTCCTGCTGGAAGACCTCTACTGGTCTTCACATGGTTAAGTTCAAAGCCTTCCTTCTACATCTAAAAGCCAACTTAACCTACACTTCTGTTGTCCAGGCACCCTTGGACCTCCTTACTTTTGACAGAAACATTTCTTCTGTTATTCTGTGCTTGATGAATTTTTGCTTTGCCTAACATGTTCTCTCCTTGCTTTACATTATAGAAACATTTAATATCTTGGAGGGTATAGCTCAGAGGTAGGACATATGCCTAGCATGCTTAAGACTCTGGGTTATATCCCTGGGAGGGGGTTGGGAGGAGAGAGGTGGAGAGAGAGAATACGAATATCTCTCCTTAGCACTTTCATTAACATATTAACATTCTGGTCCACTATGCCCCTTTCCATTTCTGACTTGTTCTATATGCTGAGGGAACATGTTTTGGAGCTGAGTCAACTCCTGCTCAAAATTCTCCCCCAGTTGTTTCAATTGACAACACTGTTTAGATGTTAAAAGGGCTTTGTGATATCATCTATAGAATATGATAAAAAAATCCTTAGTGTTCCACGTGGTCACTATAGATTATGGGCTATAATCAGAATATTCTGAGGTACATGCCTTTAAAAATAAAATTCCTGATTATGAATATTGTCATTGTGGGGGAAGTGTAAATATATAAATCTCTTCTCCAGAACTCCAGTGCAAACTCTAATGCATATAGAATAAGAAAAGCTACCAATACACTGAGCCCTCTGAGACAGCTCCTACCAGATGCTGACTGGAGTACCACGGCTAGGTTTCATCTGCCTAGACTACACTGGCCATTTAGTCTTCGCCAGTCTTTGTTTGCTCTTCTGTTGCTATGACCGTGCTATCCAAATCTTCATGAGTTTCCTCTTTGATATTGACATTTTCCGCACCTACCGCTGAAGGACATGCCAGTCTTACAGATCCAGAATGAGAAGATTCACCTTGTTCTTACAAAACAAGCTATTGACTCAGGGGAGCTGTTTCTTTCACCAGAAAAGACACCAAAACATATTTAGAAATGAATTTTGGCAATATCCTTTAATAAGAGGTCTAACTTAATTAGCATCTATAACACGACTCAACCGGAGGGGTCACAGTAGATGATTCTCTTTTTGGAAAAGCTTCCACGAGAACAATGATTGAACTCCCTGGGTTAGAGTGGCTGGTTCAGTTTAGTCCTAACATGGAATGCTTCCCTAGGCAGCCCTTCCTGGATCCCACTCATGATTTCCTTCCTCTTAGACATCATCTCTCGAGGGCACTACTTTCTTAGAAACCTAGTGCGTCTCTCACCCTCATACACTTACTTCAGATAGCTGCAGGGAATTACTGCTGTAAAATCAAAACAGTTCGAGCTTGTGTGGTGGCAGATTATTTCTATTTTTAACTGAAACTCTGAACTTAGACATTCTATACTCTACTTAACATTGCCTTCTCTGTATTTCATTTCTCGACGGCACATTTCTATGACTTTGGTTTTACTTCTATGGGTTACCTTCTTTGGAATGTTCTTACTGTCCCCTACTGTAGGAAAATCCTTCAGCCAATAGCCTTTAAGTTACCCGCCCACTTGGGCGTGGCCTCTTATACTAGAAATGCAGATGTAAAGCCTGGGCTCCCTCTCTCTTCCAGCTGCTGGATTCCCCATTCCAGCAGAGGACCCCTAAATAAATAACCCTTTATTATACTCAGTTCTGAGCTAGTGTGGGATTTCTCTTTAGCGTCCCTCTTCAGTCCCCGACTTCTTGGCATATCCAGTCTTTCTATACCCCTCAAGGCTGAGGTTAAGCACCACCTGCTCTTTGATTTAGAATTTATTTTATCTCTCTAGTGGAACATCCCCTCTTATAAAGCATGGCACCAGAAATGTTCCAGATTTTGGATTTTTTCTTTTCTTTTATGGACTTTGAAATATTTGAATCTTGAAAATTTTGAATATGAGATGTCTACAGGTTAAGACCCAAGGCTATACATGAAGCTTGTTGTGTGTGTGTGTGTGTGTGTGTGTGTGATCACATATACATATATAGCCTGAAGGTGGTTTTATACATCTTAATACTTTTGTACACAAAACGAAGCTTCATAATTTAGAATTTCTCACTTGAGAAACTGTGCCAATGTTCACAAAAATTTCTGATTTTAAAGCATGCCAAATTTCACATTTTTTGGATTAAGTTGGTGACATAATTTTCTTCTCTGTATGCTTATAAGTTTTTGGACAGCCAGGCTTTCTTTCCATATTCTCTGAGCTTACCCAGAATTCCCTGCAATAAGCAGTGAATTTATGTGAAGTTATTTGTCTGAAATTTTTCAGTCTTTCATAGGGAGCACACAAACAAAATAAATGGACCTAATGAAACCTTGGGCACATGTTTGTTTTCAGCCTTGCTGCAATCTCTCTGTGGAGTTTTAGCATAGCACTTTCCTCAGGTACCAAATCAGTACATTGATCTTCATATCATGGGGGTGTTAGTCTCAAGGATGAAAGAAGAAATTTAAATGCCTCCTTCCCCATTTACATTGCATAGCTATCATGAATGTGCATGGTTTTAAGTAGCTAGGGAAGATGAGCTTTTTTTTTTTTTTTAAGGTTAGGAATGGAGCTGCTTGTCAGGCAAGAAATCAGTGTCTATCTAAAACTGATACAAGCTGGAGTTTGATCTACTGTTTTAATTCTGGTTACTTTATGCAAGATAGGTGACTCCTAAAAGCAGGCCTGGTAAGAAAGCATGTGAGACGCTAAGTAGGTAAAGCAGACATGGGGAGATTCAAACAAGGATGTAAACAGTAGCTTTGGGGACTGGAACCTGGGCAGTTCCAAGTGCAGGGGTATTTGGGGTTACGGTGCCTTGCAAAGCCGGAAGGAGATGCTGGTCGCTTGGGAGAAGTCACATTAGGTGAAGCCTGAAGAATGATCAGGTCAGAGCCTAAGACTCAGGTGAAATGTGAGTTTACAGCTGGACTCAGTTCCAGTTCTTGCAATTAACCGCCTCCCTACTGTCATTCAAGAAAGATGGTTACTGGATGTGGGAAGAGCAGGGAGACAAAACAGGTACAGGAAATCAAGCTGGGGGAAGGGGGAGTTTTGGAAAAAAGCCCAACTGGATTCTGGGAATGCACAGTATATGATGATATTCAAGTAATTTATCAACTCATTTTGACCTGATCCAGACTTTAGGGATAAGAAATTGAAACAGAATATACGTGAGTTAAGATAAGCTGACAATGACAGACTCCCCATGGGTTTATACTCTGAAGTTCAGTCATTACACTGATACATGTGGTCTGGCTGAGGATGGAAAATGGACACTGGACAATACAGTGGCCACATGGTAAGATGCTTAAAGAAAACTAACCCCTTATCTGGGACAAAAAAAGGCCTGGATGTTGACACACTACGTAAAGAGAAGTACATATATTTAAGGATAACTTCCGGAATATTTCCTTTCTAGCCATTATAGAGACTGTTTCAATGGAAGGTCTCCTCAGATGACTCACATCTGAGGGAAGCAGGGGATGCTATCACTGTCTCTAACTAAGTTTAAAGATTTGTCTCTCTATCTGCAGTTGGAACCCAGAAGCACCAAGTCACACAATAATGATAAAGCTATTAGCTAGACAACACGCATGTTTCTACAAGATCTGCAGGGATGGGGAAGTAGATTTTGGTTTTGGTTTTTATTTCTAATCATCCTTTCAGGGTTCTTCCCCCACCCTCCTCCCGGTAATGTTCTTATACTACTGTATTCTGATCTAGGAAAAAAAGATCATAAAGTTTTCAACAATCTCCAAACCAGCCCCATTAGCCTTTTTCAAAGGCTGAGTACCAACTGTTGAGATGCGCTGTTACACAGGAAGAAGGGGAATCCCAGTGTATCCAGACTAAATTACCTGTTGCAGGCTGCATGGTTGAGGGCTTCAGAACTGTAATCCTGTTTGCTGAGAATCCCTGCCAGTAAACCTGAGGGAAGCTGGCCAGGGTAATGTCAAGCCGGGTGAAAGCACATCCCAAGACAGCTGTATAACCTGTGCACGGCTCAGAAATGGGGCCAAGAGTACTGATGCAGGAACCTGTGCATGATAAGGAACCTGTGCATAATTCAGAAATGGGAGGAGGAGTCTGTGGGGCCATGAGTACTGGTGCAGGAACCTGTGCATGGCTCAGAAATGGGAGGGGGAGTCTGTGGAGCCATGAATGTTGATGTAAGATTTTAATTTTAAAGTAACTGTGTAGGTAGATTCCACCATGTATAGGGATTTCTGAACAATGAAGATTGGAGCATGGGACAGTTTCAGGGTCTTGTGCAAAGACCATATTCCTTCCGAGTTGCCTTGGTCTTTGGTCTGCATCAATATCTCCGGAACAGACTAAAAAAAAAAAATTCTAAAAGACTAAGGAGATGAGTCTCAGCAACACAGGCTCTACAGGCATTTATATTTAAAACAAATACCCTCAGAGAGTTTTCATAGTTATGCTTGTTTTTCTCTTAAACTGCCCACTCTCTCCTCCTCTGCTGGCTACATTCACAAGCAGTCATTTGTTTGTTATTTTGGTAAGTTCAAACGCTCTGCAGTTTTAACCCTTAGCTCGCCTCTGCATTCAATCTAGTGTTCACTGGACTTTCCAAAGTTAAGTGCAAGTCACTGCGCTATGCAGCTGCCAAGGACCACAGAAGACTCTCGTTCCCCCAAGAAATGCGCAAGATTACAAAAGCCAGAATAACAGAAATGCAGAGAATGAAGGGGGTAAGAAAGGCAGAATGCAACATGCTCAGGGTGCCGAAAGAGGAGAGCCATTTGCTCTGAGGATCAGCACACAATGCTGGGGAAGGTCACACATAGACTCGGGCAGGCAGAGTTGGGGAAGAGGAAAAGAGCAATTCTCGTCGTGGGGAAAAGGATGAGTCAAACTGAAGAGGTCAGCTAGTGCCAAGCGCATCCCATTTTAAGGAGCCTGGAGCTACCCTGCATGATCACCGCCTGACACCCTGTACCCTGCTGCCTAGAGGACTGGGCCTGGGAAGGTGACAGGTGAGAGATAATGAGTCCTTCTTTTCATCCTGGTCACTCTGAGGCCACTGAGAGGATGGACATGTAAGAGCAAGAGGGGTGAAATGGGCCAAAGAGAGAAGCTTTTAGCATCTGTCACTTGTCACATGCACACACAACTTACAATTGTATTTCCAGTAGACGTCTGGAATAATCAGCATTTTCACATTGTTAAGCAATAAATTAGGTTGCTGTGATGACCGATACGAAGCTCTCTCTGCTATGACACAGAACAGCTCTCCTTCATTTGACCAGGATGTCCCAATTACGCTTTACATTTCCTGCTTTACCGTCAGTAAATTAAACGTGCCTACGTATGGTCACAGAGACTCCCTCTGCTTGTGGCTAATCAGTCCTAATTGTGACAGTGACTTCAGGCTCACGTGAACAGAAAAGACCAGTGTTAGTAACCACCACCTGAACCAGAAGGGGGGTTTTTCCATAATTCAATACAAAGAAGCTGTGCTAGTTAGGAAATACGTAACCATGAAACACTGAGAGGAATTTAGTATTTGCTTTAATTTTTGGAGAGCCCTACTGTTCACAGAATTCCCAGAATACGTTGCAAAATTTCTTGTGCGTACGTGTATGTGTTTGTGTGAGGTCTTCTCCTAGAAAGGATCATTTGTTTAAAAGGAAAACTCACTATGCTGCGTTTCAGACCTTATTGCAGTCTGTGTCTGTTTTGCAAGCTTGTCCCCCACATCATGCGCAGAAATAGAACAGGGGTGTATTTCTAAATGCTGTGCCTGTGTGCAGCCTTGCAGTGCTAGCCAGGCAGTTGGGGACAACACAATAAAGTAGCGAAAGCAGGCAGGCACGTCCAGATTAGGTGTCCTTCCAGGGTGTGAGTTTGGGGCAGGGTTATGCAGATATCTGACCACTGGGATACATAACCAGCTGTACAATAGAGATTTGGGCCTTTCGGACCCCTCTTTTAATAGCGTTTACCCTGTGAACTCCTGAAGGCAAGATCTCACTGGCAGGTCTGCATCCTTCCTTCGGTGCCTAGCACTCTTCATGGGGACTTTGTAGGGAGACATGCTTGGTGATTTAATGGCTAGAGGCAATGAATCAAAGGGGAGAACCTGGAAGCCTGGCTGAATTCCTCAAGTATCAAAAAGAGAGCATCGGAGGGGAGACTGGAAAGATAGCTCAGTGGTTAACATCACTGGTTGCTCTTGCAAAGGACCCCAGTAGGACCCACATGGCAGCTCACAATTTTCTGTAATTCATGTTCCAGGGGATCTAATACCTTCTTCTGACCTCTGTGGCCACTGTATGCATGTGGTACATAAATATACATGCAGGCTAAGCACACACACACACACACACACACACACACACACACACACACACACACACACAGAGCACTGTATACAAGGCAAATGCAGCAGAATCTGGCTATCACCGCCCCTCTTCTACAAAGGATCATGTATGTGCTCAGAGTCTGGACTGCCAATTGGGAGAGGACTTAGGACACTTTCAGCCTCTTATAGGGAAAGGGTTTGTCAACCATCATTTTGAGCATATTAAAGGCAAAAAGGGGCTGAGTGTTTTCTCCTCCTTTTGATGGATAGTCTTACCCATCAAGAATGATATGAGGCATATATTTTGATATATATTAACAATTATATATATATTTGTATGTATACACACACACACACACACACACACACACACACACACACACACACACGTGGGTAGACCTGGCCCAATGGCCACTGGGAATATTCCACTTAAAAGACAAAATGATCCTGGTGTTGATACAAATGGAGGCATTTGGAGTTCCAGATCTTGTTATTTTCCATTTTGCAAGCTTGTCACATACATCTTTCTCTTGAGACTCAGGTGGTTACAGGGATCAGAAGTTAGTATGAAGTTGACCTCACTCCACACTTATTTCTCATCGAGTATGTGCCGGCACTGCTCTGGCATGGAGGCATAGAGGACCAATTTCAAGGTTTGAAAACGAAGAAGCTCCGCAAATCAAAGAAGTGACATGGATGTGTGAGAGTGGGTGCGATGAGAGAGGCAGAGCTCATTTCTGTTGTGGAACCCTGGGCTAGGGGGAGTTGGGAATGGAAACAGGAGAGATTCAAGAGGCTTGGGAAGGGCAGACATCATGGAGAGAGTGGTGTGGAGATGGCCTTAAAGGCTAAGCAAGGGCAGATATTGAAGGGGCAGAATGAGGTTCCCCCAGTGGGCTATGGATGTCTTTAAGGTCATGAAGAGTTAGGGGGAACTTGCCTAAGGTGTCCTAATGAGATGCAGACTCACTGGGACGCCAGTAGGGTATAGAGGCAGGGCCCACCCAAGAGTGCATCTGTAAATCTGTCCGGGATGTCATTGTATTTCAAGGCAAACTTTCAAGTGCTGATTTCTTCCAGAGTCAAATGAGAAGACTGAGTTAGACGTTGTATAAAGTCCTTTATGTTAATGTTCTGAGGTGCCAGTCAAATCATATTTAAAATTCACCCGAGGAGTCTCACACAGCCAGGAGTGATTCCTGAAGGAATTCAACCAGTTGGTGTCATTAGAATATGTGCCACCCACAGCACGTCTCAAAAGCAATGTGGAAGCCACGAACCCTGCTCTCTTGTTCTGAAATGCATTGATTGCAGTTTGGAATTGTCTCTTTCTCCATTACCCAGCCCTGCACTGTGATTAACCTCCATGCCTCTTCTATATGACATATTCACTGGCTCCTCAGAGATAAAGTTCAGAAAGGAGAAAATGAATTGAACCATCTAATTCTCCCCACTCCACACATTTTCAATAGCATATCTAAGTGCCAAATCTTTTAACTGCATGATAACAGAATTAGCAGGCCCATTTGATAGATAAAACCAGCTGTGCATCACATGAAAGATCCAAAATATATTCTTGGCCAAAATGAACCTTCTAGAAATACCAAGCAACTGGCAATGAGCTTTTTGTTACTTACAATGCTACAACTGTATGATATATCAGTATCATTTTTGAGGAGTGGGTAGAAAGAGAAAATTTCATTGCAGATTTTTAAAGAATAGTGCTTTGAGACTATTTCCATATCTTTAATATATGGCATCCATAGTTGATTGAGACGAAACTCTTGTTACTCTGTTCAGGACTTCCATGAAGTCCCCTTTAGTCTCTAGTTAAAGATTAATGTTCTTGCCTATGTCTACCATGTCTACCATGTATGTACATGTTGCTAAGTAGGCAATGAAGAACCAGGAATTGTAATTTCTGGAACATTCATAGCAAGCTGATGAGACCACTGTATTCTCATTTCCTAATTGACCATTCATTCCCTACACCTCCCCCACACCTCTCACGTACATGGCAACAGACGTCAGCATTCCGCCGGAACTCAACAACACTAGCTTCCAGAATTAGAAAGCTTACTGCGATGGGAACACCTGCAACACTATAGTGGGCTTTGTTTCCTCACTGTAGGAGAGATGGAGAATAAATGCTAGGGACACAACGCTTACCAAAGCTGTGCTCATCCAGGGATGGAGAAAGCCCATGAATGCACACCCCATTTCCACACCAATACATTGAAAATAGCTCAGTGGTGTGTTGTGCACATTGGTGGCTGACTTGAAGATACACTCTTTCCTGCCTCCTTTCTCTTTTATTTCTTATTTCCTAAAACTTCATCTTGTGTTTCCTGAGTGAAGCTCTCCAAAACAGGAACCTGCACTCAGAACTCTCATCCCTGGGATACCTCTTAGAAATCTCAAAGCAACCTGCAGGACTGATCCAGTGTCCACCAAGTGTCCCGAGACAATGAGATATCGGAATTGAAAAGCCTCCCTATAAATGTATCTGACAACCTCAGACAACCAGATCTTCCTGTGGAAAAACCGAAAGCCAAACAGACTGGCTCCAGGATCACCTAAGTAATGAATGAGTTGCTCCCCACCCCCAGCCCCCCAGGACTACCTCTACAAGTGAGAAGAATCTGATTATCTAATTCATGGTCACAGCACACTTTTGAATTGAAGCATCAATAACTTACCATAGAAGCCTGTCATGTGATTTTGACCGACTCAAATACAGTCTATGACAATATTCCAATATTTATGTAATTGTTGTGCTGCTGGAGGTTGAACCTAACGCTTTGTGCATGCTGAACTATATCCCCAACTCTCTGATTTATTGTTCTACTTTTTATTTTGAGAAAAGGTCTTGGTGGTAAGTTGTCTAGGCTTTCTCTGTGGCTAGACTTTCCCTGCGGCTCCAGCAGCCCTTGAACTCACTATTTTCTGGCCTCAGCCTCCTGAGTATCTGGGATTCATAGGTCTGCTTGAACCATCAGGGTCATCATAGTTACAAAGCTTCTTGCTTTTGGTGTGACAAGCTCATGGCGTCTAGCAGCTCCAAAGAGAACTAGACAGGCTCTGTTCTCTAACTGTGCATTCTGTTAAGATTGCCGTGGCCCCGTTGCCTCTGACTTTGCTCCTTATCTTCTGTTGAATGCCCTGTCTTTTGTGCCTAGACTTTGGCACAGCTGTGGCAGTAGGGAGTCAACCCAGAACAGTGTAGGTACAGCAGGACTTTAAAAAAAAAAAGATGCTGGCCTATTTTAAACATGCCTGATGAAGCTTGTATTTGTTTTAAATGAAATTGTAGAAGACAAAGTATGTCTCGAAACAGGTTATGATGCAATATAAATATTAGTCTATGCGTGTTTGTGCTCATTTGTCCAAACTTCCACATTTCCTTGGCATGGCATCGCTCTGAGGGCTTGACATGTTGATATTATTCTGTAATTTATCAGTGAATAATAATAACATTTCCAGATAAAAATAATATTCTTAACTGCACATGATCACATTCCTATTTATTTTATTCCTCCAGTGTTTCAAGTGGAGGGCACTTAAAATTAGATAAAAATCAGTAAGAGTATTATTTTATTCTAGTCTTGTTTTTTGTTATGATTGAACAAAAAGGCTTTGGACTCATGTTCAAGGTTAAAGCATTGAAGATACTTTTATTCTCAGACTCAAATCAAACAGGTTGAGTTGGGGTGTAGTAGGCAGAATGATGGTCTCATCCCCAAACTTGTTGGCTAGCTGATGTGGCAGATGTCATTAGTATTATTTTTTAATGAACAGATGTGATTAAATTAAGAACCTTGAGAAGGGGAAAGAATTCTAAAACATCCCAATAAGCTGAAATCATTTAAGCAAGAAAAGTGAGAAGGTGGAGAGGTGAGGATGAAACGCAAGGGATACTAGTTATTACAGGGAGGGGCGCCGAGGCTCAGAGAAGCTGGAGAAGACGAGGGGCCAGAGTTTCCCAAGATCCTTCAGAGGGAAGCAGCTCCTCCTACATCCTGACTTTATCTGGGAGAGGTTGACTCTGACCTTCTGACTTCTGGATCTATGAAAGGATACATTTATGTTGCTTTAGGCCACAGAGTTTGTAGCAATTTGTTCCAACAGGAACAGGAAATGGATGTACCAGGGATACTTGTGTGCTGTAGCTAGTCAGTCTACCAAGCCATTTAACCCCATGCCCTGTACTTTCCTTCACTCTAAGTCAGGGCAACAGGGCAGTGCAAACAAAAGTGGAACATTTCAGGCCATATGTCCTTTACATTCTAATCCTGTGTAAAGCTTTGGTCAAGGTGTTTCATCTCTCCAGAGTCATGACTGTCTCCCAGATACAGCAGTGGTTGCTTCTATTTCTAACCCATAAGAATAATACTCCCGCTACCACAGCAATGAACCATACCTGTAGCAAAGGCTCTCAGTACACTGCGGTAAACTTTAAATGTGATGACACATTTGAACTATCCCTGCAAGTGCTTCTTAAACAGTAGGCACCCAGTAGGGTCGGTTCTCTTTGCTTCACTTCAATCTTGCATGCAGAAGTTGTGTGCTACCCAAAGTACTTCCAAAGCAGGTGCATGGATCTGCTTCGTTCATCCTGTCTCCCTGATGGAAGATGCTGCCAAAGTCCTTAGCAGGGCCAATGGGATGCTTTTTATCTGAATGGCTTTATCGAGCTTAAAAAATTATTTATTATTTTATGTGATAGGCATGTTGCCTGAGTGTGTGTGTGTGCGCGCATGCATGCGCACCTCAAGTGTGTGCAGTACCCATGGAGGCCAGAAGAAGGTGCCAGATCCTTCGGAATTGGATGGATGTAAATTATCATCTATGTACTGGGAATTGAATCTGGGTTCACTGGAAGAGTAGCCAGTGCTTTTAGCCACAGAGCCATCTCTATAGCCCCTTAATTATTATTATTATTATTATTATTATTATTATTATTGTTGTTGTTGTTATTATTATCTTTTTGTAATGCTAGGGGTTGAACCCAGGGCCTTGTGCATGCTAGCCAAATACTCTGTTGTTTACTTAACTCCCTCAGCCCTTAAAAGGCTTATTAAAACATACCCTGTATATGTTCTAAGTACATGTCACTATAATTCCATGAATTGATATATTTAGTGTCTTCCTACATGTTACAGAATTGTCATCATTAAAATCTATTTTTAGAACATTTCCATTATTCCCTAAAGAAACCAACCCACAACTTTCTGGCACTTTTTCCTACTTCCACCCTAAGTCCAGACAGCCATTATTCTATGTTCTGCCTCTATAGATTGACCTTTGTGGTCACTTCACATAAGGGAATCCTAGACTATTCAGGCTCTGTCCCTGGCCCATTGTCACTTTTCCAAGCTCACCTCTTCCCCACCCCTGATCCTGCCTTCCATATGACTGCAAAATGAGATGGGTTCCGTTCTCTAGGTTTCACAATTGATGCTCCTTTGTCTCTCTCCCTGCATTTGTGCATGTCCCTGTGTCTGGAACAGCTTCTACAACCTGCAGGTCTCAAACTGGAGTCTTTTTGTTGCCAATTATGTCCTTATTGGATTCCTTTGCAACACGCCTTTGTAACTCCTTATAGTACAAGCTATTATGTTATGTTGTAATTACGGGTTTGCTTCTTATAATCCTAGAGAAAGCAGGGGTTCTGTCTTTCTTATTCAACACGCCACACTGTGCTTTGTGCCTTGCACAGGGTTTACTACCTGCAGACATTTATTAATAGCGAGGATGAAAAATGTGTTCAATCTTAACAAGCTCCAGGCTTCTCTTCTTATAAACTCAGAGAGGTTAATTGCCAGCTGAAGCTTCAGAGATGCACGCCATGCTCTCTGTCACACACATATTACTAATGGACACTTGACGGGGGAGGGGCAATCTATTATATAGGCAAATCCATTTAGATGTTTCTTATCTGGCACTTTATTCTTCTCACCAATTTCTGGAGAAACCATTACTAAATGATTTGCATAGTAATATTCCACTTAATTTGAGAAACATTTTTTTTTCAGGGAGGTATGCTAGGGAGGCTCCTTCCCAAGTTTCTGCTGGCGCCCATGTTTGCCTTTGTATAAAATCTAGCTAAGAAAGTAGAAGGAGAGTGTAAGCCTGAAGAATGAAGTTAGGCTGGGAGTGACTCAGTGGCTGAGCCTTAACCTCCTGTGTGAAAGATCGTGGGTTCAATCCCCAGGAACACCCAATAATGAGAGATTAATTTTAAGTCACATTTTAAATCCCAGACCCAATAAATTAGTATCAAAAAGTTCTTCCTCCCGTGGCTTTCTGTTACGTCTTGTATTTAAGAGAACAAGGTTTTATCTGCAGATTCTAGAGTACATCTAACATGATATGAACCATCTACACATTTTGACATGTTCTAATGCTTTGGGCATAACTCTGAAGCAGAGCATAGGCCCCAGGTTAGAGTTCAAGCAACAACAACAACCTAATATCTATATTAAGAAGGTAAATAGAAATTGCTTAAATTATTTCTTAAGGTCTGGCAAGATGGCTCAGAGAGTATGCCACCAACCCTGATGACCTGAGTTCAGTCTTTGGAACCTACATGAAAGAAGGAGAAGAACCATCTCCTGAAGGGTGTATTCTCACCACTGCACATTTAGCATGGCTTGCATGCCTCATTCCTCTCAAACAGACCCAAAATACTATCTCAGCATATAACAATATAGAGATTATCAACCGATGTTTCATATACCTTTTCATGCTACATCTTTAACATCCCATGTTAACACAGCCCATCACAGTCACCCACATACATACTTCAGGGGCTTACTGGCAACACATGGCTGGTGTGTGGTTGAAGATTATCCATTCCCAGGAACCTTCCAAATAGAGCTACTCCAAGGGTTCCATCCATTTGAGTCCCCCAGGGCATGTTCGTCTGACATTCCTATCTCTGTGTAACATGCCTAGAGAGTTTCAGCTGGTTGCTCCAGAATGAATCTTAAGTGAAATTGCCAGGGTATTCAAATGAGGATCTACCGGAAAAGCTGCTTCTGTGACTCAAATTTCTCTTATCATTGCTGTTTTAAAATTAATTTTGGCATGCTTCTGTCTCCAGGGTCATGCTGCTTGGCCCGTGGTGGCTGCAGCTCTCATTTTCCCGGAACTGGAATTACAGGCAATTGCGAGCTACTCCACGTAGGTGGCAGGAACAGAACCCTAGTCCTCTGCAAGAGTGGCAAGTGCTCACGGGAGCTGAGTCATCTCTCTAGTGCCCAAACTTATTCCTCAGAATCTGGAGATGACTTTCTGTTTCATCTTTCCCTCACCGCTCTACTATCTTATTTGGCTTCTTTCTTGCTGGTTTCTGCCTGGATCTGATAGGTCTGGCCTCCGTTGTTATTTCTTTCTGGTGTTGTTAACAATGCTTCACTCTTGGTTTGGGCGACTTCCTTATTGGAAGCCCTGTCTGTTTTGATGCTTCTAATCTATCACCAGAAACTGCAGTCTCCGGCTGTGAGAATTAAGGACCTGTTACAGAGATTGCCCTGGATGGAGTCTCAGGCGTTTTTCTAAAGTTTAGATCGAATCCAAATGTGAAAGGTGCTGCCACAGGAAGAGACTTGCATTGTCTAAGCAAACTGCTTTTATGAGCTCACCGGCCATCAGTTCAAATCATGTAACAGATATTTTTTTCTTCAAAAATGAAAAATGGAGTCTATCTGAAAATATCCCACAAGGGACTTGAGTTATTTGAGCTTCTAGTAATGGGGAACTAGAATTTAAAGGGTATATTTTCAAATCAAGATTTCAAAAGAGTACAGACAACCTTCTGTGCCCAGAAATTCCACATCATGGTTCAACCATCCATGGATGAAAGTATTTAAGAAAAAAAAAGACATCAGAGCTGAACATGTAAGAACCTGCCCCTAGTCATTGTTTATAAACAATATAGTGCATCTTATTAACATAGCGTTTGCATTATCTTAGGTGCTATAGGAAATCTGGAGGTGACTTGTAGTATCTGGAAGATGAGTGTAGGTTATGTGGAAATCCCATGCCGTTGTACGTAAAGGATTTGAGCACCTGCGGATGTGGGCATCTGAGGGGGAACCTGGAACCAGTCCCTATCAATAGGTAGGACTGACTGAGAAATGACAACAACGCAGGTAATGATAATGGACAAAATGGCCAAGAAATGAGTCGTAGGCCCTAGGATTCACAGTGGGTGGAGATGGGGTCAGAAAAGACATGAGCAAGAAGGATCCTGAATGATTTCTGTCAGTCCTGGCTGGCCACACACAGGGCTCAAAACAGTGTTTCATAACAACAACAACAACAACAACAACATATCTTTGTTTCTGGGGAGATGGCTCAGTGGGCAAAGTTCTTGCTATTGCAAGCATGAGGACCTGACTACAGATTCCCAGAAGCTATGTAATGGCTGGGCACAGTGGTGTGTGTCTGCAGCCTGACACTGGTGGGGTAGGGATGGGGCTGAGGGACCTGGGGCTCGCTGGCCCAGACTAGCCCAGACACTGAGCTCCAGCTCCAGTAAGAGACCACGCCTCAAAATATAAGATGGAGAGCAAATGAGGAAAATGCCTCATATTGCACTCATGTGTGAGCACAGGTGAATGTGCACATGCACACACACACATACATCTCTTCATGATTGTCCTGGTCATGTCTGTTCTCTTAGTGATCATTATTCTACTTCTGCTCATTAAAATACAGTTTAAGCTCCTGGGAAATGACCAAGTCTTTCATAATGATTTTTGTGGGGGGGGGCTGGGATTCATGCACATGAATTACCCACAGTACAAAGTGGAAAATATCAAGACAGCAAAATTTGTAATTCTTTAAAGCTTGCCACTAGCCAATAAAACAATGAGAGTAGCTAAGAGTGGCTTTTTGGATAGGTGAAATTTTAGCTGTAAAGTAGCATTGCACAGGTTAAGGGGTTAAGTTGACTGAGCATCCACCTACCAGAACAAATAGATTTTTCCATGATATAATAATTTATTTAGTGTGTGTGTGTGTGTGTGTGTGTGTGTGTGTGTGTGTAGGCCAGAGGACAAGTTGTGCAAATTGGTTTTGTTCTTTCGCCATGTGTGCTCAGAGAACAAAAGGCCTAGTGGCAGGTGTCATTCCTTCTCTGCCAAGTCACCTTGCTGGCCCACAATAGTCTCTGTCATTAGGAATGACTAAGAAGTAGCCACCTTGCGAGAAAGAGACGTTCGGGTTCAATTAGGCTGACGTGGAAACAACTGCGTTTTAAAGCAGGTACTCTTTAATATTTAAGTGTGTGATGCTGATGACACTAACCGCAGAGGGCACTCTCTGCTTCTTAGGGATGCAGTTTGCACACCCCTCATCTGAGATGATCCATCAGTGTGCAGTTACAAGTGGAATCCTGAGTCCCACAGAAGTAATATTACATTGATCTTACAATGCAGACAAATGGATTGTAGCATCTGTTCCAAGCATCTGTAACACAAGAATTTCTCTTGATATTTTTCAATACAAGGTCCCGAGGACACCTGTCTAAACATTTGTGAATATTAGCCTTTTTTTTCTAATGTTTGAGGATGTGTGTTAGTTCTGTGCATATGTTTCCATGTAGTTTACCTGAGTTTGTAGGATGACCTCTGTAGGTGAGCATACAAGATTGCTAGATTTTTCAAGCTGAACGTTAGCTATGAAGTCAACACATCAGGAATCTAAAGCATTTGGCTCCTTTTATCAGCAAAATGGAAATAGTTGCTTGGGGCTCCTGTTAGAGAAGTATAAATCCTCTACAGTTAAATACCCGCTAGAGGCCCACATGAATTATTTGATTTAGGGAAAGACAGCATGGAAATATGAACTACATTTCCAAGTCAGAGGTTCTCCATGCTAGCTCTAGGGCACTTAAAAAAATGCCAGTCCTACCAAAATATTTGATTTAGAATTTTAAGGGCTCCCTAGGGATAGCCACTCACCTTCTAGAACCTTCTTTTACAAAATATGGTTCAAGGATCAACCACATCAGATCCCTGGAAGGCTGAGGATTGTGACCTGAGGAACATTTACAAGGTGCCCTGGGAGATTCTCACGTAATGCTGACCTGAGACCACTTTTCTCTTTAGGAAGCCTTAGACTTTTCTTTGACTTATTTGATCATAATGCTTTCACTGAGGACAGAGCCTAGTCCTCTCTGTGCCAATTACATAGGATTTTTTTTGAATCACACAGTCTTGTCAAGACATTATTCCTCTTCCTATATTACACCCAGGATTATATACACAAGAATCCGTACACTAAAAGTCTCTTTGCATTTTAGTGACATTTTAGTTAGTTGATGCTATTGGATGAATGACACTTTCTAATGGGACAGACAGTAGAACGGTGGTTGGGAGAGGCTGGAAGGATGGAAAATGGAATGGGGGTGCTATTCCTTAATGGGCACAGAATTTCAATTTTGCGTGAGGAAGGATTCCAGAGAAAGATGGTGGGAAGGATTGCTTAATGCTGCTGAACTAGGCACATAAATTGGCTTAAGATGCCAACTTGAACATTAGCTGTGAGTAACCACAGTAATTTTTCTTTAACTTGGAAAATAAAAAATAATTTTCTTTCTTTTTTGGGGTCAATAGCTCTTTGGAATCTGGTGCTTTCCAGGCTTGTTTGTAAAAGTCTACTTAAAACAAACACAACAAGCAACAACAAACCCAGAAAACAGTGGAGTCTCATGTGTTACTGGCTGGCCTTGAGTTCACTCTGTAACCTATCTAGGATGACCTTAAACTTATGATCCTCCTGTCCTTGCCTCCTAACTAACAGGATTGCAGGATTGTACCACCACACTGCATGTTTACAGTGCTGGCAATTGAACCTATGGCTTCATAGATGTTAAGTCAGCACTCCATCACCTGAGCCTTCTGTTTTGGCTTTTTAATGGCTGCATGCTAACATTATGGAGGCAGGCAAAGAGTTATATCTTGAGATATCATTTGGAAGATGGAATGTGGTAATAGGATGGGCAGGGGGTTGGGGGCGGGGCTCTGCCAGGTTAGGGAAGCTTAATATCCAAACTTCCTCTGCCGAGCATCTGTGAGCTCTTGGCAAAGGGAGGCTTCCTGTTTTCAAGATAATGTTCTTAAATGGCTCATAAAGAGTTTCTTGGCCACAACTAGTCCTCGAGAAGCAATGTTTTGATGATTGAACTATAAATGAATCAGAAACATATGCAGCGAATTTCCCTTGGGTTTGGCAAAGCACATGTTGGATGCAGTTCTGTCTGGGATACTTGAAAGATGGTTTCTAGTGTTTATTGGATCAAACGAAGCTTCACTTTCCCAGCTCCCTTTCAGGCTATGGCCAAGGGGAAGAAGGCAGAGATCTCAGAGCCTTTGTTCCTATGTTAGCAGATCTCTACATAAATGCAGGACGGATTCACTGAAAAGCTCCGGTCCACTGAGTGTAGAAACATCTACTACATTGCCACCAGTGCTGATCTTTTGGCTTTTTGAATTTATAAATGAAGGGCCTCAGACTTGGGCTATTTCAAAGAACAGAAGCTCCCCTTGGGTGAAGTCTTTTCTACTTACCTGCAGCGATTCTAGGTTGAAGGTCTCTCTGTAGCTCCAGGCCTTGCACTCTGGAGAGTGTTTGAAGGCCTGCCGCATCTCCCGAGACAGCACTTCCACGTGGCCAGAAAGAATGGTCACCTTCTTAGACATATTCAAGGAGCATTTTAGGAAGAAAGAAACCTAAGACTCTGGCTTGAGTCTCCTTTATGTATTGTTAATTTGATTTTGAATATAATAAATGGCTCTGAGCCATCTCAGATGGAATACCGTCTGTTTTGTGACAGAGCTGTTTTATCCTCAGGCCTGAGTTCTGTGAAACTAGCTTAAGTGTTGGGGGAATATCTTATTTCTTATTATCTCAGAAAAATCAGTAAGTAAAGCTCACCAATACAGACTTGGGACACCTGCAGAAAGATTGCTATCTTAAAAATCAGAGGTCATTGATGTCTAAGGTGAAATATAAATGGGAATCATGGCTTTCTATGCCAGGTTTTCCAAATCTAATGGACAAACAATGTAGTCTCTCTTTGTTTCGTTTCTCTTAGTAAGCATGTCTGTAAGCAAACTGCACCTCTACTAACATGAACCTAAGAAGGACTTGGAGAATAATTCTCAAAAACATGTATTATATTGTAGGAAACACTGAAATGTTAAATATTTTAAATGATATAATAACACACATGGCTCAGCATGTCCAGTTTCTGCAACACCCAAATAAATTGTAACGATCCCTTCGCAATGCGGAGAAGAATAAAGAATGGGATAAAAAGGAGGATGAAGAGGAAGAGGAAGACATCTAGAGGCCAGAAGAACAACATTCCTTTGGGGAAGAGGAATTGGAATAAAATCGGCAGGTATGTAGAGAGATACCTAGTAAGTAGTAAAAGTGGAGGAAGGCAAGTGCTGGAAAAAGTGCAGCTGAAAACAAGAGCCGGGGCTCAAGGCAGGATGTGATCGGCATCACTGGCACCTCCTTCGGGCTCTAAAGCCTCACGTTGCAATGAAAACCTCCCTGGTTAGCAGCCTGAGGATGCAATTCCTGTTCTTGTATTCATTTGTGGGTTGTCTGTGGGCATGTTGTTGTACTTTTGGAGTCTCAGTATCTCATCTACAAAACAAGAACAGCAGTCCCCCACTCGTAGACTGTGTCAGGATCGAACTGGATCATTCATAGGAGCCCCACAACTGCACCTGTAAACGGTGAGTGCTCCTAAAATAATACCTGATATTTTTGCCCTCAAACCTGAGCTCTTGCCCCTGCTGTATGAGTGGAGCCTTGACCCTCAGACTCCCTGGATTCTAACAGTCAGGCTGCTCCATCACACTCTGGAAACGCCTTCCTCCTCTTTGTCTCCTTATGCAATCAGTGGCCACGTCCCATTGAACCTGCTTCCTAAACCATCTATAGGCTGTCTTCTCCCCTCTCTTCTTCATTGTCATTTCCAAATTAGGCCGTTTATCTTGTTGTTACAAATGTACGCCATTTCATCATGGCATTCTGGTCTGGCAGATGGGGTTCGTGTTAGCTATGTAGTCCTGGGTAATTTCTTCATCTCCCGCAGTCTTAAACTGCTGTGTATATGTGTGAAGGACAGAGGACATAAATGCCAATCCTTCAAGTGTAACAACTTCTTCCTCCTCCTCCTCTTCTTCTTCTTCTTCTTCTTCTTCTTCTTCTTCTTCTTCTTCTTCTTCTTCTTCTTCTTCTTCTTCTTCTTCTTCTTCTTCTTCTTCTTCTTCTTCTTTTAAAAACAGGATCCCTCATTGATCTAGAATTCTCCCAATGAGGTAGCCTGCCTAGCCTGTAAATCCCAGGGATGTGCCTATCTCCACAGCCCCAGCACTGTCTTTTTGTTGTTTTTTTTTTTAAGATCTATTTATTTCATTGTATGTGTATAAATATTTTGCTTGCATGTATGTGTATCACATGCATGCTGGTGCCTGTTGTTGGATCCCTGGAGGTGAAGATGGACCAAACGTGGCTCCTCTGTAAGAGTAACACGTGTCCTTAACAACTGAGACAACTCTCCTGCCACCTGTGCTGGCTTTTTTTTTTACAAGGATTTTGGGATGAATCCGAGGCCCAAGTACAAGTACTTTGCTGGCTAGGATATTTTCTTAACTCCCTTACTTTAGCTCCCTGCATAGGGAAATAACTAGAGGACTTCCCTCCATCACAGTTCTGTTCTTTGAAGTCACTGTGAATGCTACTTAGTGATTATTGAAGCATTACTCTTATGGACATGCAGGGTGAAATTTATGGTGACACACGTTCTTGACCCCCCCATATATACACATGTCTTATATGTGTTCCTGTTTAAATATATATTCAATACATGTTGATTTGTCAGCATTGAGCCCACAGTCACAGCCCACATGTGGGCTCATGTAACTCATGCCTTGAATAGTGCTGATGAACACATGTGTGTGTGTGTCATACTTGACACAGAACTACCTGCCTGTAGTCAGGAGCTCTACGTGGCTGCTGGGTGCTTCAATATTGTAACAGTAGAGGCCATTCCAAACAACAACAGCATCAACAAAATCAGCAAGGTATGACACTTAGTACACCTCAAAATGCACACTGGCAGGACGGGAGCCTAAATAGAGTGTTACCTTGCTCAACTCTAGCTTGAATTTCCAGCACTCAGCGCACACCCATGAATGAGTGCGCAAGCACCTGGAGAACTGATTTGTTTTTTTAAACACTCCACTCTAGGAAGTAGGTGAAAATGGCACAAACAGAACCCATGGAAAATCAGGAACAGTTGCCTTGGTCATAGCTGGTGGGCTTGAGGCGCAGTTCAAGCCAGATAAACTAAGCATCTGCTGTGCAGATCTGGCGTTGCTTGCTGCCGTTAATGACCGCTATCTGTCTCTCTCCATTTGTGCCACCCTACAAATAGCTAGAAGAGATCACCATGCCATTTCTGGGATTGCCATTCAAGTTTTTCCAAGGCCTCTCACAACAGGACACTTTCTTCCTCCCTGCCTCCCCCCCCCCCCGTGCCACCAACAAAGCTGTCTTGGCCCCTTGGCCTGTGCACCCCTAGGTGACTCTTCCTCTAGGAATCTGCTTCCTGCTCCTCTCTCGCCTTTGTTGGGAATGTCCCATCCTTCTTCCTCTCGTCCCCTTTGCTTCTTCACCCTCTATGGAAATAGAGCTCCCCAGCCCTCCAGATGCTTCTGTTAGAAATAATTCGACAGGCTTTTCTAGGTAGGATTACCCCCTCCCTCTTCTCCACCTTGATAACCACCCTCTTCTGTTCTCATGGAAGCTGTCATTTTCTGCATTTTGCTAAAACTCTTATGCACATGCTTTATTTCTCTGAAAAGGTATGGGATGGTGTGATTCATCTTTTCATACGCCGTGAAACTCTTAGTACAATGCCTTGCCCTTAGTACAGTAGATGATAAATGCTTGCTGATTAAATACTATAACAACAACAACAACAACCCCCACACAGCGCTCAGCTTTCCCTTTGCAGAAGAAGACATGATATTATAAAGCACATTTTGGTTTGACAGATTCTACATATGAACCAACGAAAAAACTAGAAGTGTTTCCAATTTATCACAAAAGCCAAAGCTCCCACACTGGTTGTAAAGATGGGAACTTGCTCCCAAATGCATATTCTTACCATTTTCAGTACCAGGACACCTTTTGGGGGTAAGTCATGAACCTTCAAATCAGGGCTAAGTAGTTCAGACAGCAACGTATCGTAAGCATCACACTTTCTTCTCACAATCTCATTCTAATAGCCAAAATGAGCACTCAATACTTTTCAGTGGATTTGCTTCCAGAAAGCTTGGAGCTTGGGGCAAACTGATGTGAAGCCATAACACATTATCTGTCCTGGGTCTTCAGAGGAGCCCAGAGAAAGGAGCCTGGCATGAAGATATCTGTCTACTAATGAAGCAGTGTATTCTTGACTTGGTGGGACTCGTTCATGACCGTAACACCCAGGGAATGACCTTTCTATCTAAAGCATTGGAGGGATACCTTCCATGCGTCACTATTGGATGGGCATGCATCTGTGTGGGTGCACATATGTGTAGGTGCATGAACACGTGTACGTGTGTGTGTGTGTGACTGTCATTCCCTAGGTGCCATCTATGCTGTCTTTTGGGCTGAAGCTCATTGAGTAGGCAAGGTTGGCTGACCAACAAGCCCCAGGTATCCCCCTGCCTCTGTCTCCTCAGTTCTGGGATTACAAGTACACATCACCACATCTGGGTTTTTAGATGGGTTCCGGTATGGAACTCAGGTCCTCGTGTTTGTATGGCAAGCCCTTCACTAACTCACCTCTCCCTGCGCTCGTGAATAGTCTTAATGAAGAAGGGCATGATGGGATGTGGTTCACATCACTAAATATGGACTCCTTTGCTTTTCTTAACGCAATTTTTCATCACCAGCAGCAGTTAACTCAAAGGAAAACCAATGCACGTCTTGTCTGTGTAACCCCCCACCCCCACCCCCACACTTTAGCTCGAATTTTCTTGTTTAGATAGAGCATTCATACTGCCAGTTGGGAACTGGAGTGCGCCCCACCTAGCTGCTGTACAAATGCGCCTGCTGAAGGTGCAGAAGCCCTCCTCTCTGCTGGTGCAGGGTGGAGACGAGGTGTGTGCACTCTCGCCCTCACCTGTGCACACCGGAATCACACACTCCATCTGTTACTGTTCTCTGGTTTGTGCCTTTCTGGGTCAGCACATTCGCAACAGCTGTCACTGCCCGTGCTTGCCATAACACTGAGAACTTTCGAAATCAATGTCTGTGAAATCAAAGAGAGAAAACTTCGAGGGGATATGATCTGCAAATACCATGTGCACATCATACACTCTACTCCCAAGTTCTGTCTCCGCATTGCGTGTGCCTGAGTACGCATGAGAGTATGTGTGTCTGTTTCAAGGGGGGACTATGTCACTGTTCATGAAGGATGGGAACAGAGAGGGCTGGGAGCTGACTACAGGAAGGGTGTGCGCATGTATCATCATGTAAACCATATTAGGAACCTGGATGAAAGTATCAATTTTCGACTTCCTTTGTGAGGCAGAGGAGTGAAAGAAAGTGGGACGCTGTCCAGAAAAGTGCCAGCATCCTTTGGACCTCAACAGGCCATCTGATCAAAATGACATCTTCCCTCCTGGAGAGCTATTCTTGCTGAGATACAGCCTTGTTAAGGATAACCTATTTAGTTAGTTGACAGAACACCTAGTGAGAGTCAACGAAACAAGGCCCTTGCTTTCTTACATAGTACAACTACCTCAGGAAGTGAAGCTTCTCTCAAGCTTGCTTGATCCAGGTGACCTGAGGTTGTATCTGCAGGCAGGTCAGCCTGTGACCAACTGAAGAAGGTATCGTTTTCCTTTAGAGAAAGGCTAGGTTCCTTAACTGATCTCACTAGCCCTAGAAACAAGGATGCTACACTTAAAACAATTATTCTTAACTGAATAGCTGTTGATTCATACTGAAACGCTGACCTTCAGCAATGACTCCACTTGGAGAGCAGACCTTAGAAGAAATGACTGAGGTGGTCTGTGAGCTACAAGGGAAGGACTTCACCCAGTGATGTCCTCATAAGAAGAGATCAGAACATATAAACAATACATAGACCAAAGAGCAATCACACACAGTGAAGAGTTAGCAGTCTGTAAGCCAAGGGCAGAGGCTTCAAGAAAATCCTTGCCAGCTCCTTGATCTCAGACTTCCTAGTCTACAGAGCTGTGAAAGGATCGTTCCTTTTGTGACAGCTACCCAGCCAGTGGCATTTTGTTGTGACAGCAGCCCTAGCCAATTGACATAACACCTGCTGGTTATTTGCTAGTTAGAGATTAGTTGAAATTATTTTCCTCTTTTTAAAATAAGAAAATTTGTGCTTTTACTAACACTTTTGGCTTGACTGATTTTTTTAATGCTAAAATAGTTTTTTTTTAATTTCTTTTGGCTAGATTCATGAGGAATACTGTAGATTCCTATCGCTTTAGCTTTTTGCTTTTTTGTTTTGCATATATGTGTATGTGTATTCATATGTATGTGGTTGCACATGTGTGTGGATGCATATGTGCATGCTTGTGAGTGTGTGTGTGCGCACATGTATATGGAGGCCCAATACTGATGCCCCTCTACCTCACTTATTGAGGTAGGGTCTCTGGTTGAACCCAGAGTTCACTATTTTAGCTAGTTTGGCTAGCTAGCTTACTCCAGGGAGTCCTTAGGTCCTTACTTGTGCTGCGATTACAGCAGGCAACATAACCACCTGGCTTTTACTCGGGTTCTGGGGATGAGAACTCTAACCCTCACCCTTACATAGCAACCACTTTCCTGGCTGCCTCAGGTCCCCAGCCCATCTTTTAAGTTTTGACACAGACTTTCATTTGTTTCTCTCGGCTACCTTGGGGGAAAGGTAGAAACTGCTACTTATCATTTTGTAACTGAGGAAGTAAGATCCAACTAAACAATTTATTTATTCAGGGCACAAGCTAAGCTTGTCCCTTCCTCTCATTTCCTGCTCTGCTTTTTCCACACGTTGCCCCTTCACCTTTCCTCTCAGCACCATGACATGGTCATGTCTAGGGTGTTTTTTTATCAACGTGTACTTCCGTTTTCTAGAAATTGTGAGCTCATTTTTCCCTGCAGTTTGGTTGGGTTGTTTGTCCCGTTTCTCTTGAATGTTGGCATTATCTTTCCTCCTAGGAGAGGAAGCCCTGTGCAGTTCTTCACCACTCCTTCCTCAAGACAACCCCCAAAAGGAAGCCATATCCATTTAATGATTTCCTGGGAAGCTGGAAGCTAAGCGTCTGCATGCTTTTACCTTTTAGCCTAAAGCCATGGATTCCAAACTTCACAGTATGGTAAGCATCAAGGAATACAAAAGGAGGGCCTTGGGTCACCTTTAGATTAATTGTAAGGTGGTCTTAGAACCTTGGGATCATAGTCAAGGACCACAGTGGCCCTTCTACTCTAGTGGGATTAAAATCCCCAGGACTCCAGTTGATTCAGGATGAGACAAAGGTAGAGGCAAAATCAAATAGGCTGTAACATCAAATGGACTGTGTGTCGGACTTAATGTAGATAAGGGCTGCCTTTGTGGGCCCACTTTGGCAGTTGGATTAGCAGGGTTATTTCCCAGTTAGTAGCCCTCAGGGACATCTAGAGGACAATATTGCTCACCAGCTGCTACCACTGACATCCTGGGTGGCTTAAACCAAAGCATGGGGACAAAGATGCCTTCTTATATAGAGGAATATACAAGTTAGTGAAATCATTCCAAAGCCTGAAATGCTAGGATAAGGGCTCACACATACTTTCTATTGTCTGATACATGAACGAACATGAATGACCTGTTTTGTTTTGTTTTTCCCCTATATATGCTGCGGTCACTAAATGCTGTCAATGAGACCAATGACGACAGCAGGTGGTTTAAGGTTGCTGCGATTACCTAAGTTGTGTGGCTTTATCCATGGGACACTTCCTTACTTTCAATCCAACTGGCTATCACCCACTTTCATAGATGGGAAAAGTATTATAAAAGCCAAGAAACCTGCCTCATGTTCGCTCACTAAACTGATGGCAGAACTGGAGTAGAAATACAACTCAACCTGGCTTCAAAACCTATTGGTCGAAGCAAAGCACCTGTATTCCCCTAATAACTCGATTTTCAAAATCTGTTCTATGTCACATCTTCTGATGTCATATCCCATAAAGTACTGAACTACCCAGCAAGGAACAGAACCTGGTATCCTATCCACAAGTTACTTCCCAGAATGCCCCTTGTACAGAAAGTAATACGGAAGTCCTCTGTAAAACTGTAAGCCCGAGTCATTGGCATAGAAAATGTGGGCACCCAAACCTAGGCATATCATCAAAGTGAGGGAATTAGAGTGCGAAGCAATGTGCCCAAGGCTAAGTGGTTCAAAGCCCCACGCTCAACGGTGTCTGGAGGCCGTCTTTAAGAATCTTTCTGTACTTTTCTGTACATACTCGAAGGGCATAAATAAGGGTCTCTAGCTCATTTCAATTGATAGAAATCCAAACAAAGGGATCTCAATTACTTAAACAAGGTTTTCCCAAGGGACCACAATGGTTTTTATGAAGTTACCCCTGGGCTGTTCTTATATTTATCATAAATATTTATGATAACATCTATATTTTAAATGTATGTTTTAATGTGAAAGCTTAGGACATCTTTGGCTTTCTTCTTTGGTTTTATCTGTTGGCTATCAGGATAAATGGGGTGTTTGGCACACAGGAAAGAGAAAATGACAGAAATTTATGACAAGGCTTTTGAATTTTCAAATGTGGCCCTGGAGACTTAAGAACCACTGATAAGACATTTCTAACTGAATAGTATAATAGCCTATCACATAATTTGCCCCCAATTTGCCCAAATTTGGAGGTAAGGTGAGAAAGGATAAGATACAGCAAAAACTTGAATATCTCTTTATAGTCAGTATTCTTAAGGACATTTTCCCTTCTGATTTTAATATCACCATGTTTTGTTTACTTCATGTGGCCAGAGAAGAATAATGATTAGAAACCAACTCTTGTAATGCATGACTAGTTTCTGTATTTGCATCTCTAGAATCTGTGCCCATACAGTCTACTACAGCAATTCTTACTCCGAGTGAGCCGGTGAACAGGTTCCCTGTAATTCACATCTCCTTACAGCAAACCTTACAATGCCAGGTCCCCCCACCCCACCCAAACCAGCACTTTCCATTTTCAAGTCATTTTTCCTTTGCATCCACAACTTCCCCTGAGTCTGTCTCCCGCGAGGAACTGCTTTCTGATTTCAGTTTCTGCCTTTCCTGTGTCTTTAAGTCAGAAACTTCCCAAGGCTCCCAAGAGCCTGCTTTAGCAAGCAGCCAGCGCTCCAGCGCCTCCACTGCAGTGAAGTCTGCAAGAATATCTCTTGGGTCTACAGAATATCTCCAGATCTGGACCTGTCCTCTGGGATAGACTACATGATAATTCAGGGACATCCTAGGAACTGGACTCGAAGATTTTAAAAACCAAACCAATTGATGCTGGCAGTTCCCCAAAGGGGAAAAATCCTCTAAACCACGCAAAGAGTAAAGCCAATACAAAAATGCACCTAAGAAACCCACAAAAGCACCAAAATGATTCCAGATTCCGGTGCCTACCTTAAAGACCGCCCAGACCTCTGGGCTCACACAGGCATCCACACAGAGTCTGGTCTCTGGTTCTTCAACAGCTGTGCTCTTTCAAAGTGAGCCACAGTCTCCCCCAGGGCTGGGCTCTGCAAACACACATGCTACACACACAGCCTTTCGGTGCCAGGCAGCCCCTTCGTCCCCCTTCCCGGCGTTGCCAGAGCTTGGCCGCTGACCAGCTTCATCGTGGAGAAGTTGGGGGAAGGATCCAACTCACAGGGCAGAAGGTGGCCATACATCTAGGCGGCAGGGGGCCACTATACCTCCCTTTCAAAGCTCAGATACCCTCCCGAGCCTCATTAGAATCCCAGAACAGCCCGCAGACAGATCCCATCTTCCTGGGCGGGACCACCCAGACCCTGCCGGGCCGGTGGTGTGTTCCCCACCCCACCCCCTACCCCCGAGGCCGGACGCGGGGTCACCTCTTACCTTCACAGAGTCTGGGGTCTCCAAGGAGTAAGGCTTCTCCCTCGAATTGGGAGGCCACCGGTTTTGGAAGCAAGGGACATTTCGAAGTGAAACAGAAAGTAGCCTGGGTATTCAACCCAGACCCTGGACCTGCACTTGACTGCCCCCAAGCTCTGTGAATCTTTAGACTCAGCCGGCAGCTCCACTGGCTCAGCTTGGGAGGATCCCAAGGACTCAGCCATGGAGAAGTCTGGAACTCACAGCCACCGCCTGAGCTGCTCCCCCCCTCCCTTTTCTGAGTATTTGTTGAGCTTTTAAATATGCAGTTTGTCTCCTTCTACAGGGAATTAGCAATCCCATCACCTGACTCTCCTGGCTCCATTATATAATTTAAACTGATCCAGGAGCAACACTCCCCCACCTTAAGTCCCCTGGGAGAGCCTCTATACCCCAGAGTGGGAAGGCACTCAAAACACAAAACAAAGACAACATTTCCAGAATTTTCGTTTGGGGACTGACTTTCTGCAGATTGCTTTTGTTTCTCTTTGGTTTGATTCCTGGGTACAGGAACTTCTAAATGACGGCTCTGGGTTGGGCAGGCTTGGATTTCTCACAATGTAACTACAGTAGCTTTCTTGAGATTAGGTATTGAACGATTTCAGATGGCATCTGAACCCAGAGTTGAAAAACCTCAGATGGCTTTATAAGACACACTAATTCTAAAGCCCACAGTGTTTATTACTGTTGCCACATTTCTAAGTTCTAGGAGTCAAAAGGGTAGTTGGACTGGGGGGGGGGTCGTGTCTTTAGCCATCCCCACAACCTGGTCTGCCTACTCCCTCCCCCAACCAACAACCATGTAATGGTCAAGTAAGAGCTGCTAGCTTACTATGGAAGATGAAACCTTCAGCTTCCACCCTCAACCATATCATAATCCCCAAGGCCAAATGGCCTGTCTTGAAGCCACCACACTCCTGGGTGAAGGGAGTGAGACTCATTTTATTCTGCTCCAATGTCCCCTATTTACATCTACCTTCTCTTGCCAAATGATGCCTGCTGAGCGGCCACTGAGAACTGGCTGTGAATGGAGACGCTCTTTGCAGAATGGGGATGAAATTACACAGACAGATCACGATGACCAGATTTGCAAAACCCTAGCCAGTTTGTCTGTTTCACAAGATGATTTTCATGCATAGTAGCCTCTGGTCCCTCCAGTCTCCAAGTTAACTGGGCCTTGTTGTAAGATCTGGGATGGACTGGAAAAGGATCATTGCTGTCTTTGGTAATAGACACTAACTCAATGTCTTTGTGTCTCCCTTTCTCCACCACCCACGTCTTCCAGGGGAAACTGATCCCATGACCAATGTTAAAGAGATCATCAGTAGAGGGATGGTGTGCCTTTAGAGTCACCTTGGAGATACTTTGTTAACTCTCTACCCATCCATCCCTCTGCAGTGAACCGGGAGGAGTTACATTGCCTTTTCTAGAGTCAGAGAAGCCATTGACACAGGCAGAAATTAGCAGTCAGGTCTATGTTCCCTGCTCAGGCTTGCAAAGACCCAGATGTGTGTGAGGAAAATCTAAGTGGAGTGACTGATTGGTGTTTGTTTGTGTCTCCCCCTACAGGTATAGTAAATACCAAGCCACCTGTTGTGACAGTGGCTGCAGTTATATTTCCTTAACAGGGATAAGAACACATTGGGAGGTGTTAGCAAATACCGGGTAATTGGACCTTTGTAATAAACAAGGGACAATAATGGAAAACATACATTGATTGTCTCAGTAGAATTTCATAGGTCAACATTTACCAATAGAAATATGATAGGAATCATGTACATAATCTTAAAATTTATAGTAGCCATGTCTAAAAAACTAGTGAAATCATTTTTAGAATATATTCAAAGTATTATTTTCACATGTAATTAATATAAACAATAGACTATTATGTATTCTTTTTTTCTATATCAGACTTCTAATTTGTATTTTACACTTATATCACACTCAGGAATCACACATTAAAAGCCCTTAGTAATTGCATATAATGGTTACCACGTTAGACAGCTTAGCCCTGGATTACATTTAACCGTTGTGGGGTAAAAATTCATTCTTTGGTAACATATTCATCTGTATTGACTAGAAATTTTAGGAGAAGAATTTGTTGGCCAGCAAGATAACACAGTGGGTAAAGGCACTTGCTGCCAGTCTGACGGGTTATGATCTCTGGGACCCGTATGACAGGAGGGGAGGACTGACTCTCCCAAGTGATCCCCTGATCATATATGTATCCTGGCATGTGCACCCGTATAATAAATGCAATAAGAAAAAATAAGTAAATAGAAAAGGGCTATGTATTCCCTTGGTTCTAGCCCATGATATCACTCAAATGGCATTTTCCTAAATAGAACAGGAAAAGATCTAATAAATTTGAAACTGAGATAATACCAAAAACTTAATTTCTTTCATGCTACCAGCGAAGTATGAAAAGTAAAGGAAATAAATCTTGGTTTTAGAAAGTTCCCTTTTTGGATTATCTGTACTGTTCAAGTCAGATCCCCAGTGTCACATGTGACCCTATGTCCTATATACCTTTCTCCTCTCTGTCCATTTCCTGAAGCCTCTGAAATAAACCATCCAATCTTATCAAATCCACTGGTCCTCTTCTAAGTCACAGGGTCTTGGCTATAACCCAGGCCTTGCCGAGAACCCATGCCTGGTCTTCAGGCCTCTGAGTCCTGCCCTTCAGAATCATTTTCCACTTTGCCTTCACCGTGCATAAGCATTGAATTCAGGCATTACATCATATAACTTCTCAATTTAAAGACTTCAATAGAAAACTATTCCCTTTTAGATAAAATCCCTACTGCCTCATGTGATACATTGGATATTTTTAAATTGACTTTAGGGACTTTTCTGCCTTGCCTCATTGCTTCAGTTCCTTGATTCTGTTTTGTCTATGTTTTTAACTGTGACATGAACTCCACAGCTCTGTGCTTTTGCTTAAAGTCAGATTTCTCTGCCTGGAATATCCATCCTTAAAAATGCCAACTCCTCACCAAATGTTGCTCTTCTAAGGGTTGCTCATCCATTGACTGCAGCACTTGACTCTCACCGTCCTCTCATCTACGCTGCCACACCACTTTATAAACAGATAAAGTATAGTCACACACAGCAATGTGTGTAATTTCAGCACTCAGGAGGAGGACATGGGATTACAGCTTGAGGCCAGTCTGTGCTATACAGTAAGACCCAGCCTAAAGAAAATAGATGCATTATAAGAGTTGTCTCAATCTAACATAATCATATGATAATGATCTCTTCAGATCTAGAAACCATGTACCATTTATTTTTGAAGTCACCTTGGGACACAAAATTATCTTCATGAGCAACATGACTAATACATGCCTGAGGGATTAAAATATCCTCATTTCCACTTCTTTTGCCAATTGCTCAACACATCACCACAGCCATCATCACTGTGTTCATTATTATATATCAGTGCTACTAGCGCTTAGCATCAGACACTGTCTTAGGCATTCTGGGTATCTCACTTAATTCCAACAACAACAAATCAATATGGCAGTGACTTACTCCAGTTTTTAATAGATGAGGCATCTTGAATTCATTTCTTTTCTTTGAATAAGTATATTAAGGTTATTCTTATGAACCCTGCTTAGTATAAACTGGTGAACTATTACAGCTCCAACATACATGGCATTGTATTCCCACATGGTAACTTATTTAAAAACAGCTTAATACAAGGGAGTTCTATATTTTCTGTGTTTCTAGCTTGTTTTTTAAGGCCTCAAATTCTCAGGTAGTGGGGGCAAAAAAGACATACTCTGATAGTGTTTTGTGAGGACTAAGTACATGGTGGCCTGTGACATTCCAGGCATGCCTCTTAGCATCATTGCTTTATGTGTTTATTTGTTTTTATTTTCCTTTATTCTGGCTCTTCAGTAGTTTCTTTATACTTCAGAACAGTGGTTTTCGACCTTCCTAATGTTGTGAGGTTCTGTGGGAACTCCTTCAGCCAAAAGCCTTTAAGATACTGGCCCACTTTGGGCATGGTCGCATGTACCATAAATGCAGACAAAAAGTGCGCACAGGCCTCTTGGCTGCTGGATTCAGTTCAGTTCCCAGTGCACTCAGAGGAGTGCGGATCACTACCCTTTCTGTGAGTTTATCCCCAAATAAATAAACCTTTGTGATAAGCCATTCTGGGCTATTGTGGAACTCTTTTGCACGCCAACAGCAACCCTTATTAAAAACATGTTGTGGTGACCTTCAACCATAAAATTATCTTTGTAGTTACTTGATAACTGCAGCTTTGCTATTATTATTTATAGTAATATAATTCTTTTCTGAGATAACGGTTTTCTGAAGGTGTCCCGACCCACAGGTTGAGAACCAGTGCTCTAGTCTATTGGTGCTTCAACCAGTAGAAAGACTGATCCCATATGCAAAGAAAACTCTCATTCACTGTTGTCATGATGTAATTGTGGAGGACCACTGAACACGTGACGCCAGCGCGAACCCTAATATAAGCTATGAACGGGGGTGTGACAGTGAAGGTAATCTGTTATAATAAATGCAGCTTTCAAATGCTGCCAATGAGCAAGGCTGTGTGCTGTGAACATGGAAAGTTGGTATACCTTCCTCCTGGTTTTGTTGTGAATCAAAGGTTGTTTTAAAAATTGTCCGTTTTAAAACTAGGGACCTTAGAATGTCTTGTCTCCAGGAGTCTAGCATCTTATTCCAAGTTAATTCCCTCCTACATGTCTGTTACTCAACTGTTTACTGTTTTCTCTGCTTTGTTTCCACAAATGAAACTAAACCATATGAATGGCCGTGCCTGGCTGCAGGCTTAACAAATTCTTCTCAAGTGAAATAAGTAGAAAATACACTTGTCACAGAGTAAACACATGTCTTGACCTACATAGACAGTGCAACAGACTCGATACCAACATAAGAAGGTGTCAGTGGCGTTTCAGAGGAACTTGGAGTCTGGACTCAGGCTTGGACACATGGCTCTGTGAGGGGCTGAAGACACAGGAGATTGCGGGGGTGGGAGTCTGTGAGCTCTTGGTAAGATAACTGACTGCTGTGTCTTTGCATGGAAAATAGTCTTTCTTAAGAAAAAGAGCTGTTAGACCATCATGAAGCGTCAGGGACTGAGTTGGGGAGTCTGTGGGGTGCGGAGGGCATGAACTCTTCCTCTCCTATGTTCCCCCATCTTCTTTCTACTCTTCTCACCTCTGGCACCCATGCAGGTGGTAAGCTGGCTGCTGTCCACTGTATGTTTTCCTCCCTTCTTTCTCCCTTCTGACTTCCTTTTCCTCCTCTCTCTGCCCATCGCTTCTTTTTTTCCTCCACTCTTCCCATTTATTATTACGTTTAATGTGAGTCAGTTTTGTGCCTTGCTATTCTTGGCCAACTCTGTAAGATGCTCTGCCTGGAGATCTTCTTGCCAAAGCCCTAGTAAGCTTACCGGGCTTCTAAACTTAGATTAGTTTGTTTTTGCTTCATTGTGGAAAGTCTGCAATTTTATAAACAAGAACGGTCTGAGACCAAAAGACTCTTGTTTGGAGCAATGGGGGCTGTGTCTTAAGGCTTCCCAGAATGAAGGTAGATCCTGACAGGAACATGATCTGAGGGCTCCAGAATAATCCATAACACAGTAGTTATTACCTCGCTCCCTGCTAAGTCGGTGCCACTGCCAATCTCAGAAGTCATTTTTCACACTGCTTTCAGTCATCTCAGCACAAGGCAAGTGACAGTTTCACTTGGGGTGAGCAACGGGAAAAGGCGGCTTCCCACGAGGTGAGGCTGTTTCTGTTGCTCCCTTTCATTTTCTCCAAAGCACCGTGTGGGATTGGTGTCATGACTTGGGTCCAGATAGGACTGAGATGGGAGTCAGATCCTAGAGGGATGTGAGTGGAGCCAGAAACGGCTGCTAGAGCAGAATCGAGAGACCCGGGATTGGATTCAAGCCATCCCACCTGATCATGCAGGTTATCTAGTCCAGTTTTAGTGAAGTAAAAAGAAAATCTGGCCTGATGCTTGCAAAGCATCTACAGGGCATGGACCATGGCAGGTGCTGACTACCCCCAGCCAGCGTGGCCCTGAGCCTCTTTCCTCTTGTTTCTGAAATGCAGACAGGATGAGGTCCCCAGTAAATTATAAATGTCACATGAGGGGTCTTCTAGCAAATTTTCATGTTGCAGATTATGTTTTCTAAAGGTGGACAAGACAGAGCATACTTGTCATTCCACATTTTCTAGAAACTGGATGTTTTCCTATCAGCTCCTATCAAAGAGCTGATTCTTCACTCTTTGACTCCAGATGCGCTTGGAACTCTTCTTTGGCATCATTTCAGTTGGTTAATTCTAGGGACTGGAGAAACTTCACTATAAAATGCAGCATCATGAAAACCGACTCTCCCTCTGGAAGGTCAGGAGTTGAAGGTCATACTCAGCTTTATATTGAGCTTGAAGCTGCCTAGCTTACAAGAGACCCTGTCACAATCTCTCTCTCTGTCTCTCTCTCTCTGTCTCTCTCTGTCTCTCTCTCTCTCTCTCTCTCTCTCTCTCTCTCTCTCTCTCTCTCTGTGTGTGTGTGTGTACTAAGAAAACCTAATCACCAATCTAGCTTGATTAGTGTGGTTTTCTGATCACAGAAGACATCTGTCTTTACATTAAATCTCAGATTGCTGTCAGTTTGAATGTGAAATGCTCCCCTGTGGGCTTATATACTTGAACATTTACTCCCTAGCTTGTGATGATGTTTTAGGGGACTTTGAAACCTCATGGAGGTGGGGTCTAGCTGGAGGAAGTGCTTGAGAGGTGGGCCTTGGGATTTTATAACCCAGCCAACTTCCTGTTCTCTGTCTATTGAGAAGTCAGCAGGTGGTGTCATCTTGCCGCTACAGCCATCCCCACAGTGATAAACTGTACCCTCAGACAGTGAGTCCAAATCAGCCCTTCCCCCCTTGTTTCTGTTACCATTTTGTCATAGCAAAACAGAAAATCACTACCACAGTTGTCCAACCCCTTTGATTTAAAAAGACATTAATATTAAGCAGTCCTTAAGAGTTGTATGTGAATGTATTAACATATAAGTAGTCTTTAAACTTGTCTTAAATAGTAAGATCATAGTCACTATATCCAGACTTCTTCCTGAATGCACACCTTCTTCAGACCTTCTGGATAGTTTGTATCTCTTCTGTCTGTAAAGGAATTACCCATGGCTCACCTCCTCCTGGAAACATCCCCAGATAAGCACAGTGCATTGGGCCACTTACCCGGTCTCCCTTTCCATTGAACACCTATATTGGGAGAAGAGGGTCGATGCTGAAAGATACTGCCCTTAAGGTACAAAGGAGTGATAAATGGTTTGCAATTCCTAGGTGTTTCATTCTTTGGCTTAGGGTTTGGAAATGGGAATCAGGTTTTTTCCATTATTTTTTTTATCTCATCCTTACAGTAATTCCTGATCCCTGAATTCAGAATTCTGCTCCAGCTTTCAAATAAGTCTATTTTATTTTAATTCTGAATGTTTTGGGTCTTACAGGCCTGAATGTTTTGGGTCTTACAGGCCGAAACTGTTCTAAAACAGCTTTAACATAATACTAGTTAGGAAATAGTCTATTACATCTGAGGGTGAAAGCCACAGATACACACTAAGGAAGTATAGATGATGAACCTAGCCAAGATGGAAATATAATTTTCCACATATGTACCTTCCTAGGGAAAGCAATAGGGTACAATGCTCGGGCCTTGGAATCACTTAGGACCAGCACTTACACCTTAGCTGTGAGGTCTCTGATAGGTTATTGTGGCCAAGGGGGAAGATAAACAATGCCTAGGTCTTAGGATTATTGCCAAGGTGAATGGATCATTAAGTCAAACAATCATAACGAGAGAGAGAGAGAGAGAGAGAATTGATCTTGAATGCTCAGCAGCAGCTCACCCACCCTAATCCAATCACCATGAAGGGTTTTCCTAGCAGGGTCTTAGAGCCTCCTTCCTCTGTCTGTCTGTGCTTCTTCTTTGTAGATGCTCCATACCACTGCAATGCTCAGCCTTCATGCAAAGGCCACAATCATGAGGGATTGTTTTAAAGAAAGGAAACTGGTCCAGCTCATCCACTTCCAGTCATTCTTGACTGTCTGAGTCATCATCTTAGACTGGCCAAGCTGCTCTAAGTCCCTTCCTACTAAAGATAGAGAACCAACCAGCTCTGAGATCACTCAGCCAGTCAGCTCAGCATCTCAATGGGGCAACAGAGGGCAATGTCAGTGTTGGAAAAGATCAGGGACATTGGAAACAGCATTCATGTTTAATTGTTCACTCAAATTTGACTGTACATTCATTTAGTCAATCAGTCACTGGTTATTATCAACTTGACATGTATGTACAGGCCCTGGACATACAAGCACGAGTATTTGGATATGGTTTCTGTTCTCATAAAGTGAAGTAACTGTCATGCCATCAAATAGCCCTGGAATAAAGGCATCCTTTATTTATTTTAAAAGATTTATCTTGTTTTGTATATATATATATATATATATATATATATGTTGTGTATGTATGTGTTTGTGTGAGTGAGTTGGTGTGTGTGTGTATGTGTATATGAATGTGTGTGCACGTATATGTGTTTGTGTGTGTATGTATGTGTGTTGCTGTATGTTTGTGTCTGTCTGTCTGTATATATGTTTGTGTGTGCATGTGTCTATATGAGTATATATGCCTTTGTGTGTTTCTGTGTGTGTATGTGTTGTTTATGTGTGTCTATATGTGTATGTATGTGTTTGTGTATGTGTGAATGTGTGTGTATATTTGTGTGTATGTGTTTGGGTGTGTGTGGGTTTATGTGTGCATATGCGTTTGTGTGTGTATGTGTTTGTGTGTGTGTGCTCAGAGGCCAGAAAAGTTCACCAGAATGGTTGGAGCTGGAGTTACAGGTATTTGTGAGCTGCTAGGTTTGTGGGGGTGCTTTTTCCTTTCCCCTTCTCTGTTTACTTACTTCCCGAGCGCTGTCTTGTGTCTGGAGCCCTCTCTTGGTCTCATGCTTCTCTAGGCGCCTGTAACCTTCAAAGGTTCCTGTTTAGTTTCCCCTTTACGCCAGCTGCCATTTCTCTTCTCTACATCCTTAGCCCCTCACCAGAACCATCACAATAACCTTACTGACTTTCCATTTGCAAAATGCTCGTCTCTATTTTCCATACCGCCACCAGAATCATCTTTCTAAAATAGGGCTTGCGGGTGACATCCTTTCCATAGCTTTTGTTTTCCATGCAGCACAATGTTTAAGTCATTCAGCACGACACTGGACTCTTCCTGATCTTGCACTCCATCCCTGCTCATCTCCTACTGCATCTATGTTTAGTGCCAAATGTTCTACTAGGAAAGTCTACTTAGCATTTTATACAATTTTAGTTCCCCACCATCTATCTTCTCATTAGTCAAGATGCGTCTCTGTTTTCCTCTGTGGTTTCCCCCAATGCGCGTTCCTTAGACTACTGCTCTTCTGCAGTTGTCTGTTGTGGAATGGAATCCCTGGACAATGGCTCTGGATAATGTCCTTGGGCATCCCGGCTTGTCCTCACACGCTGCAGCAGTTCACACGCTCTGAGAAGCCCTGCAGCAAATGCGCTAACACTGCCTAGCCCAGTGGTCCCTAAACACCAGAACCTCCCTTTTCTTGGAATCCCAGAATCTAAAGACTACATTAGGAAATACTATCTATTCAAATCTTCTTCATTCATACTTTCTATTATTCATTGGCTTGACAAATATTTCCTTAGCACCAAGATCGAGAGAACATTCCCATCCTAAAGGCAGATAAACACAGTTCCTAGCTATGAACCTATAGTTTTGACTGGATAGCAGACAAGTCGACAAGCAGAGTGCCACAGGGCTAAGAGACTGGGGAGTGGGGCAGTGGTTGGGCGGGGCTTCCTGGAGGAAGTGGCTTCTTATTAGAGAAGTGATGGGAATTACTATCTGGAAGTCAAGGGCAGAAAGAGAAAGTGCGAGGGCAGCATCCACTGAGAACAGGCGGAGCATGAGAACGTCCTAGGGGCATTGAAAGAAATAGAAGCGCTGCACCATGGGAGGCAGACCTCTTCCCTTGAGATTTCAGGCAGGGCAGGCGTATTTCTAAGTTCTCAGTAGTCCTGCCTCACAGAAGCTGGGTGCAATTTTTGGGAAGTTGTCTTCCTTATCTCCCCTGTCCCTACTCTTGACTTCTCTTTCCTTCCCTGCCCCACCTTGCTTGCAAAGTGGATATACAAAAAACTTTTGAGCACTGTAACACCCTGATCAGACACATTATTTTGGGGGGACGACCAGTGTTTTGAAGCACAGAACCACACACTCCCGTGTCTAGCGTTCTGGACAGAGTAAGTTTATTCTGAAGGAATTTTTTCATTCAAGAGGCTTATATGGTAGACACTGTTTTAATTTTCTTTTTAATTTATTTTTCAATGAATAAATTAAAAGTATAGATATGCGATTATGAATAGAGAGGGATTTTTTTTTTAAACTAACCAGGCTGTTATTTAATGCTCCTTAGCATATTTTCCATTCTTAGGCATCTTTTGTCAAGTAGTAAATAGAGAAATAGAGACATATGGATTGAGCTAGAGGCTTAGAATTGAGTGTTCCGGGAGCCCAACTGCTGCTGAGTTGGTTCAGGGGCTCTCTCTGCAGACACTGGGCTGGGTTTCCTGTCCTCTGTTTTTTTGAGCCCTTTCCTTCCGCGGCTGCTGTCTGGTAATTGAGGAGCTGGCCCTTTTAGTCAACAGTGGAACAGAGGGCAATGCCTCTTAATTAATGAAGGGAAGCGGTGCAATGTGGTGGGAACATTGCAATTGTTTCCAATTAATCCCACATGGCGTGGGGGAACAGTTAATAATCCACATAGCAACCTGGGAGCTAAATATGCGGAACTTTCATCCTTTCCCTGTTATTTTTCTGTGGCTCCAGCAAAGGTGAGGAAACTCAACAGCAAGATGCAGAGCATCGTCTCCACAGAGTCACAGCAGGGTAAACTCTTAACTATGACCTCAACTAGGAGAGAGAGTCACCTGGACTACTCAGGCCACATCAGTTCCCAGATTTACAGCCACTGCAATCTTCATGTCTTGGCAGCTGTTTAACCACTCACTGGTGGTGTGGTTATTTTCTTCGATATATTAATTGTCCCCAAGGCAAGGTCACCTTCACGTTCATACATAAGTGGATGTGTGCTGCCCATTTTAATTTCATTACTGGTGCTTTTCAAAATTCTTTCACAAGGACTATCTTAGAGCTCTACAAACCCCTAATGATGCCACACTGAAGATCTTACCCTAGGGCCAGAGTATTTACATGTGGTAAAAGACATTTACTTTCCAGGTCAGTGTGTAAGGCATATAGATCACTGCTATTCCGTACATTTCTGGTTCTATCCCAACTTTGCCACTGTCTTGGTCGGAACAGGGGTATTCTAAGGGGGACACCCATGCCCCCCCTCCAGCTATCAGACTATGGAGACAATGGATCCTAAGAAATTGAAATTTCCTCAGGGAGCTCATGCTGGGGGAAGGAAAGAAGTGGCCATTGTTGCCAGTCAGAGGAGAGACTTGTAGTCCAGATTTCACACAACTCTGACAACTTGACAGACATCTGAGGTGTTCCTACCTTTTGGCTACTTAGTGCTGCTGTGAACAATTGAATTTAAGTCTCTTTGATCTGTGCCGAGGAGCCACCTTGCTGTCTTTGCTGATTCTCCAGTTAATTTTTCAAGGAAGGAGTAGTAGGCAATTTTTAAACTCATTAAGTATTTATTACCAGGACACTGCAGAGGTAGAAGGTGGTTGGGAGGAAGGACCTGCTTCAGAGAAGGTGTGTCTGTGCATCTGTGCAGAGGCGTGTCTGTGCGTCTGTGTGTCTTCGCGGCAGTTTGGGAGGGTTATTGAGGAGGCACGTTTCTCCAACAGCCCAGAATTTACCTCTGCAGCTGACCCAGGAAGATGCAAACAGGTGCAGTTCAACCACTGAGCAGCATAGCGTTGCTGGGTGATCAAGAGCCCGAGTACCCTGCTCTTGCTGGCCCAGGCTGTCTGTATTGTGAGTTCTAGCCTGCCTCTGCTCCGTCACTGTAAACTGGTTTTATCCCCACCGAATAGTCACCAGTTTGCTCAGCCTGTTCTCCTGCCACTGAAGTCATCTGTCACTGTTAGCCAGTCCAGGGGGGTGAGCATCCCCGAGTTAAAAACAAACCTTCTACAGCTGCGAAACATAACATCTCTATCCTTTAACACGGATGGAGAGATGGAAAGCGGCTTTGAAGCTTCCTCGCTGCTGTGCTGGACCCTGAGTTATTTCATCACGATAGGAAAACACATAGCAAGAATCCTCCTGTGATTAGTCTAAAGCTTACGCAGTGGCTGCTGATGTGCGGCCAGAGCTGATGCAGTGGGGGTGTGTTTCTGCTGCTGTGTGGTGGAGACAGATGTTGCCAAGGGCTTATTTTTAAAGTTTGGTTAATTATAATGTAAACTAACGGCAGGGGAGATGAATCATTGACTTGTCCCCTTTATTTCTCTCTGCACCCTGCACCCCTGAGCATTTCCTTTCTTAAAGCATTTACCCGGTGGGTGAGGTCTTACTCTGGGTCCCCAGGAAAAGAACGATGGGACTTGGTCACAAACAGTACGGTGAATGGCGCAAGGCAGGCAATTGCCACCCTGATTCTTTGTAAACTGGAAGCTTGTTTCTCCCTTCGGACCAATTTAGAAACCTGCATAGTCAACAGGAAGCAGTTCTCTGTGTAGGAGAAGATCCAGACTAGGGGTCAGGAAAGCTGGATTTGAACCCACCTTTGCCAATGATGGCTCATGGGTTGGGGCTGTTTCTGTGCACAGTGCCTGAAATCTCAAGGGAAGATGTCTGCCGCTCACGGGGCAGGGCTTCTATTTCTTTCAGTGCCCCTGCGACATTTCCATGCTCTGCCTGTGTTTGGTGCCTTAGTATAAGCAGTGTCACTTTTTCTTTCTGCCCTAGACTTCCAGCTAGCAATTCCCATCACTCCTCAGTGAAGCCACTTCCTCCAGGAAGTCTGCCTAACCACTGTTCCGCTCATCAATCTCTTTTACCTTAATTTACTTAAATGCTCTCTCAGCCCATGTGCACCTCTGAGATGATGTGCCTTTTCTTGAGAGAGGTGACACGGAGGAGCGGGATGTCGTGGAAATCGGTAAGCCTCTGCTTTCCTGTTGCTGTCATGAACCATGTCTCAGCTTTAGACTTGACTGCGATTTGACCAGTGAGGAAAGGACAGTAGAAAGGATAGGGCCCTGCTAACAATCACACCACTGATAGTCAGTGGGGGAGCCACCCAAAGCAGGCTTTCTACGCTGGGTTATCTAAGGCAATCTCTCCTGAGATGACAGAGGCGCCCAGTGACGTCTGAATTACAGGCTCCGTACTGCAGTGTTGGTGGCTATTCATTATCCTTAGACTAGGGTGGGATGGCAGATCTTAAAATCTTGCAGGCTTGGTTCTGTTCCAGTTTGATTTTGTCACCCAAAGAAGTATCTAAGCATTCTATTCTCATCTTTATTACATAATGATAAAAGTGTGGACCCAATACGGATGCTGATATAGGAATAGTCCCTGCAGCTTGATTCGTAACAGTTAAAGTATTGTCCACCGACAGATAAGTGGACAATTGACAACTGTGCACTGCAAGACCACTCAGAGAGAGAAATGAAGTCTTCCCCCCCCCCTTAGAAGCAATGTGGAGGAACCAGAAAATAACCCTTCTGAGTGACAGGACCCAAACTCCCTTACAAATATACACCCTACAGAACATTATTTATATAGAACTGTAAAAATTGTTGTGCTTGGTGATGCAGGTCTATGATTCTAGCTGTTCAGAGGGCTGAGGCAAGGGGATCAGAAGTTCAAAGCCTGCTTGTATTGGGCCAGCTGGGGCAACTCAGTGAGATCTTATCTCTAAGTATAAACTTAAAAAAAAAGATTGATAATACACTTGCTTAACATGTGCAAAGGCCTGGGATCAAATCCCAGTGTTTCAAAACTTTTAAAAAAAAATGGGGAAAGTGCAGGCTAATTCCTAGCAACAGGAAGAAGACCATGGTTGCTTGGAGCTGGGAGTATGGAGAAAGCAGAGGGGTAGACTAAAGGAGGCATGAAGACCCTTTGGGAACGGAGGCTTTGTCTATTATCTTGATGTGGGGAGCGATTTTCATAGACTCATACATACATCAGAAATGCTCAAATCACGCACTGCAAATATATGCTATTTATGATATGTATAAATGCAGCTATTTCAAACATAGAATATGGAATTCAGAAGGGGATTGGAATTGAAGCTTGGCGTCAGCCTGTGTTAGCTGTGTACACTTTGGTGAGTTAGAAACATATTAACTTCTACCTCATGAAGCCGCTGTGAAGATTAAAAAGCTAAATTCTCAACAAAATTAACCTTTATGCTCGTGTCCTCAGAACCCAGAGAAAGGATTTTATGTTCTCTTTTGCACTGAGTTTTGTTCTCACACAGTCAAGTTCACAGATTTGTTTAAGGTATAATGCAACAGCTCATACAAGCTTTTTAGGTTTCTTCTCGGCATCCCGGGTTGGGGTGGGGGGAGCATTATCCCGCAACAGTCTTTAAAAGTCATCCCTTTCCTATTTATAAGCGTGACTGTTTCTTCATTGCCCTTTATAACACGGCTTGACTAGCTGTTATCTGTCTACCTTGTTTAATCTGTGTCCCTCCACTGAAGCAGGAGTCCCTTGACTAGTTCATTGTAATAGCAAGCCACTTGACAACTGTTGGCTCAGTGCTGAACCAAAGAAAGGCTCCATTACCTCCATCATTCCTCTGCGTCCATGGCAATGTGGTGTTGGGTGCCTAGCGCTATTGATGCTGGTGGTGTTGGATTGGTGTATCTGGTGGTGCAGTCCAGTACACGGTCCTTTATGGTGCCCTGCAGTTTGCCTAACATGGACAGGTAGCCAGGCAGAAAATCCCAAGCTCTGCAAGAGGAAGATCACACACACCGAACAAGAGGAACCTGTACCCATTGCTATTGGGAGGTAAATAAGTGTGGCCACTGTGGAGATCAGTACGGATGCTTCTCCAAACAAGAAGAGAAGCACCAACTGATCCAGTTGTATCACTCCTGGGCTAGCCCAAGAGGCCGTCTCCTACCACAGAGATGCCACACAGATAATGCTTCTTGCTGCAGTATATACGGCAGCTAGGAAACAGGTCAGGAAAATGGGGTACATGTGCACTGAAATTTTATTCCACCATAAAGGAGACCAAAACTATGAAGATGACAAGGAAATGGATAGGTCTTGGGATTATCGTATGAAGTGAGGTGACCCAGATTCAGAAAGGCAAAAGTCATATTCTCTCTCACACAGAGATTTTTAGCTTTTTATGTGTAACAAGAGGGGGATTCTGATTTGTGAGTTTACCCCTAAGTAAATAACCATCTATTTCTCAATTCTGAGCTAGTGTGGGATTTCTTTTAAGCGTCCTTCCACGTTTTATGTTTATTTATGTTTATGCATGCATATGTGGGGGGGTAATAAGTTATAGAACTAGAAAGAGGACTGGAAGAGAGGAAAAGGAGGTGTTGAAGAAGTGGGGAGGGTACCTAAACACATGTGACATGGAAGTAGGAAGGAGGTGTGTGGTTCGCATGAGAATGACTCCCATAGGCTCACAGGGAGTGGGACTACTTGAAAGGATTAGGACTTGCGGCCTTGTTGGAGAAAGTGTGTTACCTGGGGTGGGCTTTGAGGTTTCAGAAGCTCTAGCCAGGCCCAGTGTCTCTCTCTATCTGCTGCCTGCAGATCCAAATGTAGGACTGTCAGCTCCTTCCTCAGCACCATGTCTGCCTGCACACCACCATACTTCCTACCGTGACAATAATGGACTAAACCTCTGAACCTGTAAGCTACCCAATTAAATGTTTTTCTTTATAAGAGTTGCCGAGGTCATGATATCTCTTCCCAGCAACAGAAATGCTAACTAAGACACAAGGCTCCTGGGATGAAGGGCATGAGGGTGGGGCAGGGAGATGAAGAAGACGGGTAGAAAAATCAACAAAAACAAATCATGTTTGGAGCCTCATTCTCTACATGCTACGTGAAAATAATAAAGATAATAATAAAAGAAGGCATGAAAGATGGGGAAAAAGGGATCAGCCTTGAGACTGAAGATTAAAAAGCTTAAGGTTTAGGGATTTGTGAACAGGGAAGCTCAGATGTGGTCCATTCTCTGACCCTTATTCATAGGTAATAAGAAAAAGCAATGGGAGGAAAAGTAGAATTCAAGGCGCAGAGTTACTACAGCCCCTCCTGTGACCAGTTTGCTCTGTTTGGGATTTAAGGCTTACCCCAGTTGGCTTTTTCCTTCTTCGTAATCTTGTTATGCAAACTGAAACTAACCCCTTCCAGGAACAGTTAGCCCTGTCTTGTTCTTCCACTATGTTTCTGGCAGACTCCATGTCTTCAAGTGTTGCTTTAGCAGAAATATAAAGATCTAACTGATGCCAGTTCACAAAGACACAGCAAACCCGCACCCACGGGGCGTACTCTCTGCTCATACGTCAGTCACTTTCCTTGTTTAAACACCCAATACGAAACAACTCGAAGGAGAGAGGGTTGATTTCAGCTCACAGTTTGAGAATACCATCTACCATGTCAGGGAAGACAAGATGGTGGGAGCGGTCTTGACTATGGTGGCAGGAATAGACAGTCACTTGCCCACATCTTGGTGTATTGGAAGCTAAGAGAGATGAACTGTCTAGTTTTCTCTTTCTTTCCATCGAGGACCCTAACTCTGGAATGATGCTACCCTTATTCAGAGTGGGTCTTCTCTCTCTATTTAGTTAAATGTCTCTGCTGGAAGACCCAGAAGTGTGTCTCCTAGTGATTTGGAATCCAATTAAGTTGACAATTAGACAAATCACTGTTCTGCAATCTGTTCACACAACTGTACTGCAATCACTCCTTGGGAGGGTACCTTTACTTAACAGCTGTGTATAATGAGATCATCAGCAGGGTTGCCACCCCACACTGTACCCTTTCCTTCCAAGGAAGGAAGCAATGTCTACCAAATCACTAGCAGAAGGTTCAGTGAAGGCAAAGGACTTCCTGGGTTGGTGGCAGTTGTGAACTTTTACATTCTAATTATCCCATTTGATCTCTTTTGTTGCAATTACATTCAAATTTTGCATGCAGACAATCAGGTGCCTTGGGCTAGGTTAATCAATTAATATCACATTATTAGAGCAATAAGTAGATAAATAGTTGGCTAATATAAACACCAGATCTACTATTTAAATTTGGAATAAAGAGAGTCTATCTGTGAAAATTGTTTTCAGATTCTTTAAAATAAAAAAAATGAGATACTTAATAAATCTCAAAGTCACCCAGAGAGTTTAGACAATGTCATGGTCTGGCATTGGCTCAGGTGTCTTCTAAAGGCCCAGGACTGAAGACCTGGTCCACAGGGTGGTGTTGTGGGGATAAAATGAAAGCCGTAAAGGGTGGGGCCCAGAAAGAGATTCTTAATGTCATTCTGGGTGTCCCCTACAGGAACTATGAGACTCCAAGTGTCTCTGATCCCTCTAACACAATCCCTGCCATTGCTGTTCAGCATTTGTCATGAGGTGATACACCTAAGGGCCATCCTTGCCAAGCCTGTGATACAGCATTTGGATCCTGAAATTGCAAACTGTGAGCTAAGTTAACCTTTTCTCTTTGAAATGTTAGTTACTTCAGGCATTTCACTGTAGTAATGCAAAACTGACTCATAGAGACATATCAGGTCATCGTGTGAGAGAACAACACATCCTGTTCTCTTTAAGGCGGCTTTGCACAGTAGGAAGGCACACACCATAATCCTTGCACTTGGGAGATGAAGGCAGGAGGATGGCAAGTTAGAGAGACCAACGTGGGCTCCATAAAGGAACTTGTTTCCTAAAACACAGAGCATGAGGGAGTTTTTGTAAAAAAAAAAAAAAAAAGTTAAGCCTGCTCTTAGCTGCTTGGCTTCTGGCTGCCTTTGCATTGGTTAACTTTTTAAGTTTATTTGTTATTATTTTTTACAGACGTTTTGATATAATGCTGGGGATTGTACCCAGGAATTCGTGAGTGCCAGGCAAGTACCCAATCAATTGAGCTACATCCCTTCCTCATCATTTGTTACCTTTCTGAACTCAAGATTCAAGATTCAGCATAAGCTTCTAGTGTCATAGTACTAATGATCCTCTCCCAGCTCTCATATTGTCTTTCTCTCCCTACCTGCGGTGATTGGTTCTGGAAACCCTCTGTGGGCAGAGCATCCATGGATGCTCAAGTCCTCACATGGAGTGGTTGGCAATCATACATACCCTTGTGCATACTTCAGGTCATCTCTGCACCACCTAGACCATTTATTAGCATGCAAATGCCATGCAAATAATTGTGCAATTAGAGAATAGCAACAGGAGGCATGTGAAGTGTATGCATGTCAAGTGTGTGTGGGCTGCGTCCCAGGAATACGGTCAGTGCAGAGCCAGCTGATTCACAGCTGCAGAACGTGTGGTTAGAGAAGGCTGAGTGCATTCGCTCTCTGGCCTTGAATGACATTTGTTTCTACTCGTCCATACAGTCCTCAGAATCCCGATCTGGCACTTGTGTTCTCTTTATGGTTCATTTCCTGGGACAGAGACTGGGGAGAAGTAGGCATTGGAAGACAGGTATGGTTAGCCGTGGAGGTAGCCTGCTGTGAGGGTGACACAAATCACAACAATGGTCACTGAGTACGCGTGTAACTGTTTGAGGACCTATTCTGGGCTCTGTGGCATTTGTCTTTCTGTCCATGTATGCCCAACAAAAATGCGCCATGGACACACACAAGACCCATCCAAAAAGAGGCATTGGAGGTTTATCCACAAGATTGAAAGCCATTCATTTGCAGTGCTTGGGGAGCAAAATATTTTATCGATAAAACAGAAATGCAAGCAAAATTTAAAGGAGACAATAGCCATGTTGGTGACTCAGAAGATACTGTCCTGTGTACCACGATCTTAAAACAAGGAATGTTCAGCCAAGGAACGCCACAAAGGCATTTACAGAAAATTGAAATGATTCTTTCTGAAAAGCTAGAATGAAGGGGCAATCTCAGTAGGGGCTGATGAGTTAGAAACTATTCAAGAATATAACAGGGAACCTGGACCGTTTGAATGGAGCCAAGATGACAGAGCCAGGAGGGTATAAGGGTTGGCTGTGCATAAACAGTCCTCAAACGAAGCGAGAGCGGCAGCTACTTACATGCGTGACTGAAGGGCAATGAGTCATTTGTTCTTCAGATTTGTGTCAAGTTTGAGAATCACTCAACTTGGGTGAAAGCAACTATCCTTTGGAGTCTTCCCCATAGAGAATCTGTGAGCTCACTGATGGATGACATCTTAGAGTGTGTGCTTCCTCTGCCTGGAGAATGCCATCATGGTGGAGCCTCCAGTATGGTGCATTTGAATGCCTGGGGTCTGTGGAGTCGGGTGCTGCAAGGTAGTGTGTGTGTGTGTGTGTGTGTGTGTGTGTGTGTGTGTTGTGTGTGTGTGTGTGTGTGTGTGTGTGTGTAGAAGAGGTGGGCAGAAGAGGGCTCAACAAGAAATGAGGTTAGCTGGAAACTAGCCTCCTCCTGACCCAGTGGAGGAGACTGGTTAATGAATTGGTAGGCCCCACCTTTTTCCCATCTGCCACTTGTCCCCATAGGTGAGTCCATTCACCAGCTGTGCACCAGCTGTGTACCAGCTGTGAGAACTCTGGTTGTGGCATAAGAGGTAAAGAGGTGGGACATAGAGTCACAGGTGGAATTTCCAGAGATGTCCTCAAACCTGGCTGTAGTCACCTGTAAGTCTCTAAAAACTACCATTGCCTTGCCTTGACATTCAGACATTGCAGCCGTATGAACCCCTGTCACCCGCGACCTGATCTCCTTTATGGTACTCCTACTCTCCTCCAGTGTCACCTTCACTCCTACCTTGGATGACTGGCACATCGACTCTACTCCTTCCAAGCACCTTTGCATCCAAATATTCTCGAATGCCTCACTGGTCACCGTCTGCAGCTCTGAGTCTTCTCGTCTGACTCACAGATTACCCGGGGCTCTTTGTGTAGGAGACCTATCCTGGGTCTTTCCACAGTGCCCAGCACATAGGACAACCTCAGCGTTCATGGCATGCGGGTGAACTGATGGCCAAATGGAAGGATAGAACTACAGTTTATCAAATGAGCTATAAATGCTCCTGAACTCCAAAGAGGAAGCAGTCCATAGGGGCTGGAAAAAGTTTTGTGGGGAACTTCAAGTTAAAGGATTCAGAATCTAAAATTCAAGACCAATTGCTGCCCAGCCCTAGATTTAAAGATGATGAGGAATCTTGAGCTTCATTTTAAATCAACTTTGTTAGTAGAGAATGAGATAGATGCTGGCGAACCAGGGATGCATAGGGGTTCCTTTAAGCAATCTTACAGATGGACTGTGCCATTTTAACACACATAAGAAGAACAGTCCTTCTCCCATGGTAGCTGGAAGCTGCTCATTCTTCAGCAGGCTTTCTCTCTGGGGAAGTCTGTTCTGTGTCTTGCCCAGGCTATGCATGAACTTTGGAGTGAAAGACTGAAGCATGTGACTGGTACATTATCCTAAGTGCTAGATAGATCAATTGCTCCTCTTCATCTGAGTCAACAGAGGTGCTCCAGAGCGGACACAGAGCCCACGGTGACTGGAAACAGACCGTGTGCCAACAACGTGGGGGTTCAAATCTAGTATGGGGGAAATGGTGCTGGTGGCAAGAGGCAGAACAAGAGATGCCTGCAGAGGGTGACTTTATTCTCTGAAACCTGGGAGACACTGACCATCAGGAAGGGCCATTTGTTCTAAGCCCTTGAGCTATAGTGGTGTGTGTGTGTGTGTGTGTGTCTCACTGTCCCTGCAAAGAAAAGTTGTGTTCTTCCAGGTGAATGAGAAGGCACGTCCGTGTGCTCACAATCCCACTTTTTTCTGCAAAAATACTCTGGAGTCTCACAGCCTTGAGGCTCAAATTTTTATCCCCACTGGCTGGCAAGTTCTCCTTTAGGGGGTATATGTTATGGTAGACATTAGGACTCCTGTTTGCTATGGTGTTGAAGGGTTCAGCTCTGGAATGAGTCAGATCCAGATACAAATCCAGATTGTGTGAATTTAAGAAAGTAAGTGAGCTTTGAGTTTCACTCATCCCCGTTCTATGAAATGGAAAAGCACCAGCCCCCTTTCTATAGTCTTACAACCTCTAAGTGAGATTATCATGCAAAACATGGAGGATTGTTTCTGCAACATAAAGGATTGAAAATGTTGATATTGTTACTATATTGTGAATCTTCCAGAATGTAGCCTTTGCAAGTGTAAGAGACTCCATTAGGCCTTAAAGGTATAAAGACAGAGAGACCTAGTTACCCAACCATTGTCTGGAAAAACAGATGCTCTGAACTGACATCCCTTTGATTCTGGATCACCATTGCTCTACATTAGACATTATATCCATTAGAAAACTAGATGCTTTCTCTGTTAGTAGCATGGAGTTTAAATCCTTATCTCCTGGGCTAGGTATCTTTGCTCAGTGAACCATCTCAACAACTGTGCATAACAACTATCTGTGATATGATTAGTGCCCATAGCATTAACAAAATTGTGATGATGGCATTTGAGTTCTAGGAAAGCCACTGCATTTTTATAGAGAGAACACTGACAACAACAACAACAACAGCAACACACACACACACACACACACACACACACACACACACACACACACACAATCAGCTAGGATAAATACTCTGATGTTGCCCTCCAAGTTTGGACATGACTTCTCAGTACCATTCCCTTGCTTTCCAAACATTCAGCTGTAGTTCTGGGTGACTGCTGTGGGCTTTGTTTTCACTGTCTAGGAGTGCTGATGGCCCTGCATGGCTTGATTCCCACATCCTTGCTTCATGGTCCCAGGGCTACAGTGTCATTTCCTGCTGAGTCATGTTTGTACGACACTCTATTCCTATGAGTGTGTTAGAAGCAATCTCATATCCAACCCTCCTTCCTTTGTAAAGTAAGTAGGTGATGGGATGTCCTTATGCCCATTGTACAAACCAAGAAATGAAAGCTCACAGAGAGGTCGCGATACAGTTCCTAGGTTCTTAGTCTTGGTTTGATTGTGGGCACAAAACTCTTTCTGTTAGGTTGTATTCCTTGCCTGGCTAAATTAGGGGACAGGGTGCAAATTAGTGAGGCTTAAGAGGCAAGGCCAAGACAGCAGGGGATCCCTGCAAGTGTGTAGTCTCTAGAATGCACTGGCTGGCTCTTACTGTGGGTATGGCATTGTCTGAAACTAACGCCAGTGACATGGTAGATTACTGAGCACCTACTACATGCCAGGTTCTTTACAGCACTGTGCAAATGATTCCCCATGAAACACTGAGTAGCTTTATCTCCATTCATCTACTGGCACGTTAAGATCCAAAGAAGCGGCACAAAACAGTACCAGACAGCTAGTAAAAGGGAGCCAGAATTTGAAATGTACCATTGTGCCACCTGTGACCTCTGGTGACAATGTGGTGAAGCAGAAAGATGGAAACACCTTAGATTCTGGAGCTATAGATTCAACACACACATACAGACAGACACATACAGACATATGGACATCACAGACATATGGACATCACACACTCGCAGACACATACGCAATTGTTGGAGAATATTATTTTCAGGTGTGTGTTTTTGTTTACGCTGCATTTGTTTAACTCTGTGAAGCTGTGTTACTGTGCCTGTCTAAATCACCTGATGGTCTTAATATAGAGCTGAATGGCCAATAGCGAGGCAGGAGCAAGGATAGGTGGGGCTGGCAGACAGAGTATAAATAGGAGAAATCTGGGCAGGAGAACAAGGAGAGGAGGACATCAGGGGCCAGTCATCCAGCTACACAGCAAACCATGGAGAAAGAAGTAAAGGAAGGTATACAGAAATAGAGAAAGATAAAAGCCCAGAGGCAAAGGTAGTCAGGTTAAATTGAGATCTTCACTGACCCCACATCAGACAAAGGTCTGATCTCCAAAATATACAAAGAACTCAAGAAACTAGACATTAAAATTCTAAATACCCCAATTAAAAAATGGGGTAAGGATCTGAATAGAGAATTCTCAACAGAGGATGTTCGGAATGGCCAAAAGATACTTAAGGTCATGTTCAACTTCCTGGGGAAATGCAGATCAAAACAACTTTGAGATACCATCTTACACCTGTCAGAATGGCCAAAATCAAAAACACCAACGATTCCCTATGCTGGAGAGGATGTGGAGTAAGGGGAACTCTCATCCATTGCTGGTGGGAATGCAAACTTGTGTAACCACTTTGGAAATCAGTGTGGCGGTTTCTCAGGAAATTGGGAATCAACCTACCTCAGGATCCAGCAACACCATTCTTGGGAATATACCCAAGAGAAGTCCAATCATACTACAAAAGCATTTGTGCAACTATGTTCATAGCAGCATTGTTTGTAATAGCCAGAACCTGGAAACAACCTAGGTGACCCTCAATGGAAGAATGGATCAAGAAAGTGTGGATTATATACTCATTAGAATACTACTCAGCGGTAAAAAACAATGACATCTTGAATTTTGCATGCAAATGGATGGAAATAGAAAACGCTATCCTGAGTGAGGT